>PQWD01005703.1:0-208962 GCA_019425675.1 Leucinodes orbonalis
TTTATGTGTGCTATAAAACGTTGCTTCATCCAAATTTCAAGATTCTAGGTCGACTGGAAGTACCCTTTAGGTTTGATTCCTTGCGGTACTGGCGAGTTTCAAATATGCAGCTTAAATTGCTGTTTCTTTTGATTGCGTTGACATAGAAGTTTGATTTTTGTTACAGCTTTCAAAGGTATTATAGACCTGAGTATTTGTATGAATTCAATTTAATACCTCTACGCGTTTTATGAGGAAATGGGTAGTAAGTTTAAAATTATATAAAAAAAATATATTATGTGATGTAACTAAAAATTTATGGTTTTCGTAATTTTTCCTTTATCTATGCTATAAGACGCTCGTGCTTCGTTACCAAATTTCAAGATTCTGAGTTCACGGAGCACCCTGTAGGTTTTGATTCCCTTGCAAGTGTCGAAAATTTGCGCATAAACGGCTGTATCTTTTGATGCGTTGCTTGGAGTTTGATTTTTTCACAGCTTCAAGGACAGTAGACCTGAGTAATGATATAATTTCAGTGTCATACCTGCACGCGTTCCGAGAAAAAGGGTCTTGAACAGACGGACGGAACGGACAGGACACAACAAGTGATCCTATAAGGGTTCGTTTTTTTCCTTTTGAGGTACGGAAACCTAAAAGTATCGATATCTATCGATATAACGCTTCCCCGCATGGATAACCGCGTTCAAGGTGTCGTGATTGGTAACATTGACCAATGATGAGTATTATTATTAAGTGTAAGTATTTTATAATGTGTGTGTGTAAGTTGAAATTGCGACATTGTGACTTCTTATAAACTTAGCGACTCGTCCGGTCTAATTGTTATTCGATGTCTGTGCTCACAACACACAATAGATGATATATTGTCTACGCGCGTGCCATGGTTCGAGCGGCTAATCAGAACGAGAAAAAATTGAGTACTTGAAATTATGAAACAGCAATTCCACGTAGTATGTTGGTAGGAGTCGATAAGTGTCGTGTAGGTAGGCACCACCACAGTGCCAGTTACAGTCACGTGTGTTATGCACTGTGTGTTTCGGATGAGGCCTGTACCTAGTAAATTACCGGTATAAGACACCTAACATCTGTTGTCTCGTGACGGGTGCAGGGCGGTGTTGACGGTGAATAAGTGCTTTGTACATTTATGGTTACTTTCAGTACTGCTCCGTCATGACCAGACGTGTCACTTACCATCAGTGAGCAGACTTACGTTCCCGATCCCTTTTTACGATTAAAAAAGTTATAATAGTGTAAGCATAAATGTACTAAAGACTTTTGGCGTACATAGCTAGGCTACAGTAATAGGCAAAGATAAATATTATTTATTAATTTAAACTTTATTTTATTACACTTGTAACAATTTAAGTTAGTTTGTAGATAATGATGATTGGAGTTGACATGACATGAGTTTAACATAAGTTCGGTACAAAACTTAAATGATCCAAAGTTTACTATACAAAGACACGTATAAAAAAGACATAGGGCCTATCGCATAGACTTATATTTCTGATTTCCGAATCAAAAGCGATAAGCGTGCACTAGATTCTATCGATGTAAAATTGTTCTTTAATTTGTTAGACAATTAGCATAGTTATGCAACTCACGAATATTACTGGTTATTAGGGTGGCGAAAGCAAACTGCCCGCGTGGAAATCATAGGGGCAGTCTTCTTTCAGCAGTGGACATTTTTGTTTATAATGATGATGAATATTGAATATGAACTCAAAGAACAAGTTCAAAGACATAAACTTAACCGTTGTAAAACATTTATTTTACATATTACCGTGCATCGCTATTAATAACATTTCTATCTTTTCAAAATAAAGAAACTTTTATAATTTGTCGTGAAGCGACAAATGAGAAGACAATATAGAGGGATATGGAATTAATATAAAAGACCTAATAAAATTAACTAAACGTGGATGGGAATGAGTGGAGGTGTAAAGTGAGAGGTATGTATGATGGTGTATAGTGTGGTAGCTTGAATCTTCCTTGTTCGTCTTCTACAGCTTAGGATGCACCGGTAAACCGCAGGGATGAGCAGGATGGCACGGGCAGTGAGTTTGAGGCGCCGTGGAGGGCTTGATTCCACAGAGCCGCGTAGTATTGGGCGCTTCCAGGGATTCACTGGCACCCTGGTGCGCGTCAGCTCCGGCGATAGGACACCCGAAGCTCCAATAGTTTGGCTTCTCACGTAACAGCCTCGGCAGCAGCAGCGGCAGCAGCGATTTGTGGAATGTAAATGAGAGTTTGGTATATTATGATTCTCCACAAAGAATAGACTCGTATCAGACTAGTAAAATAATCCAAAAGAAACTGGTAAAAGAATGAATCGAAAAGCCTCATACAGCAGCCAAAGGCCTCTATTTATATCAGCCTTTGACAACCGTCAAATTTCAAATCATTTCTATTAATTTCGAAATAAATTAGATTTTAACGTAGGTCATAGCTAAAATAGGGAATTTAAGAGTAAATTGAACGTTGCTAGGGGAAACGTCATAGATATAAACAAACATGTCAAATAAATGAAAAAGGTGTTTAAATCTCTAAAAAGGGTGAAAAATATAAAATATTGGATTGGAGAATGAAGGAAAATGATATGGCATCTAATGCAATGGTCGGTTATAAGTTTTCCAGACCAAGATTATTGCGGCTGAAAGAATCGAAGTGAGAAAGCATAGTGATATTAAAGTGAAATAATGAAATAATTATGTTAAATACATACTGTAAAATGAATAAAAGTAAATAAAAATGAAAAGGTTAGTACTACATTTCCTACAATTCACAAATAAATATATACAGCAATTTATCGATAACAATCCGTACATCACCCAGTATGCACAAGGCGTACGATTGCTCACGACATGGCGGATATCGCTCGAGATTCTTCGTCACTAGCCCCTTTGTCTGCCGGGTGTGATCAATAATTTAAACGCATGTCACTTGAATGGCCAGCGTGTGTACGACGAGCATTATAAGCGCTGAAGTACAGCACAGATACAAGCACTTTTAAAGTATTTACCAGGTTCAAGCTATATTTTGGTTTAGTGGTTGAGTTTTGAACGTTGTGTGATCTAAGGGTTGTGCGTTCGGAATACACGGGAAGACAACACCATAAATGTTACTATGTACTTTTACTTTTGTTTGGTGTGGAATATAGACTGAAGCACCTGATTATTTGAAAATAAATATGATTTTGAACTTCGGAAGGTATGTTAAGACGTTCATTAACGGCCACCAATCTACAAAGGCACGTGTGGAGAGTCAACGCATCTCTTTTAACGCAAATGCACTATAAAATTACAATACATTTAGAAAATATAATCGTTTTGAATACATAATCATTGCAGCCTCATACTGTCCACTGCAAAGGACTTAAATGGCTTACCCACGGACCGATCTTAGCAGTCAACAGCTGCTGGTTGCCCCAATTGCCGCTATTAACTAATCAAGTCCTGTTTGTTTTATTCGCTTAGTACGTAAATAATTTTATATGCAAGATGCTTTCAATTGAAATAAAGTGCAACAAACAGGTTTCATTAAAAATATTTAGTCATAATCACATCACGAATTGAAAGAAAAATTGCTCTCACTTTCAAATGGCCGCATTTTGTACACAAGGCGGGCTAATGGAAAGTATAATCGATATATCAAGTGCACGTCACTATTCTCCGCTCGCTCGTGTCGCCGACATCCCATCTCGGTTATTGTCTAGGTAAGACACATTATAGGTTAGGTCTTGCCCACATAATTTTACCGGCATTTATAATGGTTAGTGTTGTGCTCTATCGATAATAGCATGTCCAATCGGTGTAACACCGCAAATTCTTGTAAAACTAAACGTGGAAGATTTTTTTGAAATTTTTATGAACACATAATTTGAAGTAGGACTTTTTTATATATAATTAGAGATGAACAGAAAGAAGTCTTTCTTAACGGATTAGAAAGCTTACCATGGCCTTCATTAGTGACTCGAGTGTCAAGAAATAAAATTATTTTTGCGAAGACAATACAAGTTCAATCACTTAGCAAGCAGTAGTCCCACCGCAGTGCATAAGAATTTCTACTCAACATGGCTATAGGGAGAAAGGCTGTAACCTACCATGGGAATAAAAAAGAAATATAAGATAAAGAAAACCACTACCATAGCCTTTCCTAAACAATTTGGTGTCATTTATTAATGCCATGCTATGAATTTAAAACTGTTTTATATTATGATTATTAGCAAAATTAGCGTCAGAATATTTTAATAAAAACCGTTAATATCGAACATGGTACAACACTACCCAATCATTGTTTACTCGAACACCAATCGATAAAACATCGACACAAGTCACGCACTTTGACACATGTTCACGACAAACCGTATTGTTTAACTGGAGTAATTAGTTGGTTGTGAGGGTTAATAAACCAAATTGACTTGGCACAGCATTGTACTTGGGATTAGGATTCGATTATTAACTCGTAGATATTAGATATGACGTCATTAATTTGCATATAGTATTCGAGTTCGCGAATAACCATTGGTTAATATAGTTAGTTGCTAAGGTATAGTTACTTCATGGTGATCAGTCTATGTCATCAATCATCATCATCAGCGTAGAACATCCTACTGCAGGGTATAGGCCTTATCATGATTTATTAAGTGTAGAATTTTGAACCGATACGACAGGGCTTCCTTTGTTTTAGCGTTTAGATAGCTAAATCGCGATTCATTTTATCTATACAATTACTAATTATCAAGACAAAAAATATTTACAATAAATTGGCCGTCTTGACCGAATCGATACCACAGCATCAAATAATATTTAAATAAGTGAGTACTTGGGACCAAAAATTTCTAGTTCCCCATCTACATATTTCCTTTTACCTGTTTTTTTAAGGTTGGTGACGCACTCAAGCACTCCGTGGGTTTATGACCACGTAAAGTCATCGGTCCCTAATAATCTCAGGATGGTAGTCGCTTACACCCACCAATCCGTATTGGACCTGCGTGGTGGTTTACGGCCCAAACTCCCCACAGATATGCTGTCTGGGAAGGCCTGTTACTACTGTGGGACGTTATACGCTGATGATGATGACACATTAGTGGCTCCATCGAAGTGACAAATGTCAGTGGGTGTCATGCCTCTTCCACGGTCTTTTTTCGTCCATTAATCTCCTAAATTAAAGTTACAGTTTACGGACCCAGCAAAAGCTTCAAGATTTGACGTCCACCTCACCAGCTCTTTTTTGGAACTGACTACTGATGTCGGCCGCCGTTGGCCTTTAGAGCTTCACCGGGTAATTGGCGAGTGCAGATGGCTCTCAGCCTAAATCCTCATCAACTTAATAGCTAGAGACATTGGAGAAGATAGAACCCAAGAGAAGACTGTATTTTAAAAGATTTTCAAAGTCCAAAGCCCAACAGAAGACTGTAACTTCAAAGAGTTTTCAAAGTTAGCATCCATACTCTGACTTTGAATTTGTTTGCCAACATCAAGTTCAGCCAGAAAGTAAGGCAGACCGAAATTCAACATTTAACAGGGCACAATTAAAAATGAGTATAACTTTTGTGTTCTTCAAACAAATAAATCACCTAAAGGTACACAGGGAGAGTGCGTGTAATTAAAATTACAATAGCCTTATGCCATAGTAGACAGGGCAAAATATAATAAATAATTTATTTATACTCTTGGGCACTTACTCTAGAATGAGACTGAACGTTGCTCTTTACTTAAATTGAGTAAGAAGGGGATAGCGCTATACACGATAAATAGCGGCATCTCTTTCTAACTATATTTAAGTGATGATCAATGCTTGAGTCTCGTTCTAAAATACTGGCCTTAGATTGAGACCGAAGCATTTCTTGATTAAGCAGAATGACCCTACAAAAAGTTACTGACAAAAATACCCCAAGCAGACAGTATGCATGAGAAAACATGTTTGTGTAAGAATTGTCAAAATGTCATTGATTTTATGAATCCTAATGATGATTGCCTATGAATTAGTTTAAAGTTTATATTAAAACCACTTTCATGAAAAAAGGTTATTATGATATAGAAGATGACTTTAAAGATAAGGATTGTTGGACATATTGATTCCACGTCTGCACCATTATTATTTTAATACATTTTTATTGTTCTGTATGGTTTTGGAAAGTTTGTGATTTGATATAATTTGATTTTTTTATTCTTGGGATTGTACTAAAGGAACTTTGATTTATATACTTAAATACTTAATAAATTTTATAAACAAATACCAATATTGTTATAAAATTTATTAAGTAGTTCTAACTCTGTTTAAGTCTACCGCAAAGCGTGAGCACGGAACATTTTGAAGTATCTCCTTAAAGGAATGTAACAGTAATTATTTCGGGCGGGTTAATTTTACGGCCGACTTAAATCAATTACAAACGGTTTTAATTAGCATTTGTTTGTAATATATGGAAAAACGGTACTCCGCCGAGTTGGGGGTTGCTCGGTGTGTCTTACTGGAAACATGGTGTAGGCAAACTTTTGTTGTCTTTCCGTCATGGATTCTATGAAATACGAAATTCTCGGGAACAATTATTTAATATTTATTGCAAAGAGACACGCTTCGGCAGAAATGAACCTGATCAAAAATATGCCCTTACAGAAAACTTGTTTGGAACAACACAGGGGGGTTACCGCTATCTCTTAAAACAGTGTTACAATAATATTACTTCGTCTTTTCTAGTACAAAAATGCTGACGTTTCATTATATTAATACTGTTTTAAGAGATTGCGGTAACCACTTAGGTGTTGTTAAATCGTGTGAGTGTATTGAAATGAATGAAATATTTGTTGGTCAGCCGTCCGATGGTTGCCCACTTTGATAGTTGCTTAATTTGCCCGCTCGTTAACCCGTTGGCCATCAGGAATCCAGACAAAATGGAAAATCTATTGTTTGTGACGCTTAAAGGCGTCTCCGGCGGTCAGAGGGTTAAACAACTGCGCTGGCCGCTGCACCAATATTTATTATAAAATATAAGTATTAAGCAAATAATTCATCTTATGTCTATACAAATATATACAATCTCGTCTTCAATAAGCACTATCGGGAACAAAAGTTTTACCTGAAATCAATAGTAAAATAATATTAAAATACAGTGAAAAATATTTATTTAAAAATATTAATATTATACTATGTATACTACACAATTGATAAACCAACAAACTGTGTTAGGAAACCCAAACAAATACAAATGTTCGTAAAACACGTGGATTGAATCCAGACCTTTGATAGTATCAAATTTCTCAACGATTACACCAAATGGGTGTCAATCGTCATTAAAACAAAACATGAAAATTGATCAATTCACGTATTAATCCTATCAAGTAAGCACAACTTTTATACTTAAATAAAAAATAAAAAACATTTCAAATTAAGGTTCACGTTTGTGAACCTTAATTTGAAATGTTTTTTATTTTTTGTTAGTATGAGTTTTCATACAAGCAAAAATAACATAAATCTAAATAAAAAGATACAATTTATAATAGAAATAAACTTAGAAATAAATTAGAGTGTAAAATAAAGTCTTTCGGTGAGACATTGTCAGTACTAAAATGTCAGTATTATTGTTATGTGCGGTTGCGTAACTTTATCATTTCTTTCAAATATTTTTTTTCTTTGGTTCCACTGCAAACCAGCGCCTTGACAAAACTGTCATGGCATTAGCTGAGTGGCCACCATTTTGGTAGCACGATTTATTAAATATATTATTTTAAGAACTAACGTGTTATAATTTGAATTGCACTAAATATATTATTCTTTCTTTCTTTACGAATAATTAGAGTTTACTACTTAAGACTTTCTTTAAAAGCGAATCACCTAAACCAAAACGTACAATTCAACCCGAAATCTAAGTTTAAGCGAATCAAATCTTTGCCTAATTAATAAAACAACGACGCTTATCCAGCCTTAAGTTTCTTAAACAAAATGTTAAATTTCAAGTCAACTTTGAGCAAGGAGTTTGAGAGACGTGTGATAAACACATCTGCTTGCTTACCAGTTGTTTCTTTAAACAACTTTATTATAATACATACGCATTAAAGAATACGGGGTGTATTAGGTAAGGAGTTAGTAGAGGTAGATATATAGCAATTAAGATTGAAATCGTAGAAATTTTTCAGTGTTTTCACAGTACGCTGTCGTACGTACGCTACCTGTCACTACACTGACCGCATACATATTGTTTGAGTTAGTTTGTAAAACAGTGCGAATTTAACTTTCAGACTTGCGAAATTAAGGTAAACTTGATACTGATTGAATCGACACAGCACTAGCTGACCAAAATATGACGACAAATTTTGGGTTTTCATTAAAACACTTTTAGTGATAACATTGTTTCGTATATTGTTGGATGATCACGATGATAAAAAATATTAACAAAATTAAAGTATACATCTATCTGTCTCATCTATCCAATAGAGATTTGCACAATGAAAATTTGCACAACCCCTTTCCAACACCTCAACACCTCGACAGCGCAAATCAACCACGGCTCCGCAAAAATGGTACAGTACAAAGGCTTTTTACCGATATTTTTATTCCGAACGCTAACGAACGAAATGGAAACACGGACGGACAAGAAACGAGCAAAATGGGCAAAAAAATCGTGCAAAAACAAAAAGGGTGTGCAAAAAGAAAAAGTGCACGAAACCGGTCCTAACTGTTGGAAAAATAACCAGCCGGATTGTGGAGTCGGAAATTGAAAATTCCAATCGAATTCGAGAATGGAGTTCGATTGACACGTTTATTTTGAAAAAGTTAGCACAACACTGAGCCTACGTTGCGTTTGTATAAAAATTACTAGGTGGTAGACTCGATACTGAGTCGTCTAGGTAGGTACCACCGCAGTGCCAGATATCATATCACCCCTTGAAACAGGAGTGTTATGCACTTTTGTGTTTCGGGATGAGGGCACTGTAGCTAGTGAAATTACCAGGTACCTAACATCTGTTGTCTCGCGTGACGGGCGCGGTGTGGCATTTGAGGATAATAACTGTCTATCAGAACTAAAGTTACCGACATAGCCCGCCGGATCAGCAAGTTGAAGTGGCAGTTGGCCGGTCACGTATGTCGCAGAACTGATGGCCGTTAGAACAGACGAGTTCTGGAGTGAAGACCGCGTCTTGGCAAGCGTAGCGTAGGACGCCCTCCGGCCCGATGGACCGACGACTTGCGGAAGGTCGCTGGTGGAAGCTGGATGAGAAAAGCGGAGGACCGGGATATCTGGCGCAAAATGGGGGAGACCTATGTCCAGCAGTGGACTGCGATAGGTTGAAGAGATAGAGTTGTTGATCTCTTTCAATGCCGCTCTGTCATGGTTAGGCGTATTTCTTACCACCAGCTCCTCGCCGTCCTGCACACTTTTAATATAAAAGAAAATGTCTTGTAAATTGTCCTTAAATAAAGAGGTATCAAAAATTCGTACGCGTTTTAGATGCATTCAGGCTGCAATGGGCAAGACATTCGTATTGCCTGCCTCTATTCCACTATCCCAATCCCGGCATGTGATGTGCCACGTTTTGGGGATAAGCTATGTACATGAATATTAAAGCGAAACGTTGCTGGACTAAGTTACACCGCAACGAACGTACAAATGCTCGTCTTGAAATAATACTTTATGAATTCTGATATTTATTTTTATTTGAAGTATTTACTTTGTTTTCAGTGATACATTTGGTTTGTTCCTGATATCATATAGTGTGTATGAATATAATATTTTGATTTTTTGTAATATTAATTAATAATTAACATTTTCATTACTTAAGTTTGAGGCTAGACTGCGTTGTATGCAGATATGTATTTGTTTATGACATACCTTAAATAGACTGATAAAAACCAAAATATCTTTATTAAATTCAGGTTATATTGTAATGTTTTATTATACTTGATTTGCGATTATTGCGATCCAAGTTACCTAAACCGTTATTGCTGTCGAGTTTAAAAGAGGCAAAAATCATTGTCTTTATTGGCTAATCAAATGTTTTAAACGTTCAAATATCGAATTCATTTTCATTACAAAACTGCAAAATAAGTTATGAAGCTTTACACTTTTACAACCAATATGACAGATTAAAAAAATAGATTAAATAAAATAAAAACAAGCACGTTGGTGTGACTGAGGTCATTTTAAAGCTGCACGGGCTTGCATCAAATGTAGCATTCACTTTGCATATCCACGAAGTGTTGTCTGAGGCCGATATGCGCCGATTATGAAGATTTTT
Organism: Leucinodes orbonalis; assembly: GCA_019425675.1. Taxonomy (NCBI): domain Eukaryota; kingdom Metazoa; phylum Arthropoda; class Insecta; order Lepidoptera; family Crambidae; genus Leucinodes; species Leucinodes orbonalis. The sequence continues at coordinate 10,233 of PQWD01005703.1, forward strand.
TATACCACAAAAAAATAGGGGAAATCACGTATGTTTTATACATGCCGCGCGAACATACAATGGAGGTTTAATCCGCTCTTAAGGACTGCAGATTTTGTTTATTTACTGCTGCAGGCTATGTCCAGTGTTGGACTTAGGAAAAGACTGTAACCGTCGTGCTAGTTTAGCCATGTATCGTGTAGAAATTTTCAATAGGTCAAAATCACCCAAGGGTAATATATTTTTTCAATCATAAAAAATATTTCTCTGACATTTTAGTAATTAGAATGTTTTAAATTGTACATGTTTCTTTGTACGATCATAAGTGCTTAATGACCTAGTTAAGATGGCGGGTAGCAGATGGATGTAAACTGCAAGAGTTCGGTTTGCGTGAAAAACATTAGGGGAGGCCTTCGTTCAGCAGTGGACGTTTTAGGCTGTAATCATGAATGATTTCGACTTTGAAAATTGCACCTCGTGCAGATGGGGTTTGCGTGTTAAAAATTGTGTTAGTTGAAATAAAACCTATTATTTCATTAATTCCCGTTCGCCCTGACTTTGTTGTTCTCACCGGGGACATGAGGAAAATATCATTATTTTCATTTTATAGGTAGGCAAAAGGGTTTCTAGTCATGACTTCTTCAGTGAGTGACTTCAAAGGAGTAAGGTATGTGTCACCGACCTTTTGAAAGGGTAAAGGAATAATAGGAAGAGAATTCACATTTAGTTAAAGAGTGCAGACCGCGTCTTGGCAAGCGTAGCGGAGACATCCCTCCGGCCCGATGGACCGACGACTTGCGAAAGGTCGCTGGTGAGGCTGGATGAGAAAAGCGGAGGACCGGGATCTTTGGCGCAAAATGGAGAAGACCTATACCAGCAGTGGACTGCGATAGGTTAAAGAGATATCCTCCATTAGCCTCAACTAAATGACTCCATCTATGGTCGAAGATCCTTTCATTGGACGTTGAAACAAAACAATAAGAAACCTTTTTCCTCAATGATGACTCAATGTTAAATATGTGCATACGAAACGGTTACGAAAAATTGTCTTAGTCATCAAAATATGTATAAAAGTGGCTTTTTATCTGCGTACCTGGTGTTTAAAGTTGACACAAACGACCAGGTGAGTCAAGAATAAGAATGGATGGCATGGACATGAATTCCTATAGAAGAGGTGAATCAAAAATAGTTTATTAATTTTTTTGATTTATTAAATTCTTTATTGTACACAATAATACATCAAAAACCAAAGTACACTGGGCGGCCTTGTACATGGCTATCTCTTTTAACCTTTGGATAGAGAGTAAAAATAAATGGGATTTGGAGCAACCTAGTGTACGTAATAAATGCTTTATGATGAATTCCATACAAATATCTTCGTGTTTTATTATTTTCAAAGGTACTATTTAGGATCACACTCAATTCAAAATGTTATTTGCACCTGTGATGTTAGTTTGAAATTGTACAAAGTAAAATGAGATCAGTAGGAAAAGATCTTGTTAGTTAGTAAGTAAAGAGAAAAAATAAGTAAATTTTATTCAGAAATTTTATTTACGGCATGCATGGTTTAACATAAATAAAAATAACAATTTCAAATGTATGTAATTCGACAGAAAGGGAAATCCGAGTTTATCATTTTCAAAGTTACTTCTTACCAAAAGAAAATGTAATATAATAAGATTTAAGGTTTATTTATTTTCGTAACAAAGACAAAAGGTACAATACACCATTCCACACATCATTACACTGCACTGCATTACACTAGTACTTTTTATGGAACAATTTATATACAAATTACCACTTATCAACTAAAATAGGTTTTAATGTGCAATCAACTATCCTTTTCCACACAATCTATTAATCACTAGGTGTTATATATGACGGTATACCCACAAAGTTCTTTACTCCCGTGCTAGTCCGAGGACTGCGTGACGGCAAGGCAAAATAACGTAGGTATTATCGTTTAAAAAGAAATATTTTGAAAATCTCGTTTTTCAATCATGTTTTATTAAATGGCAACTATCTACTATAGAACACCAGCGAACATGTGGCATATTAGTTGTAAATAGCACAAAATTCTTCCACAATGCGGCCTCACCTCGGCTTTCGAACCCACGACCCCCGATCACGACGATCTGAAGTCAACATTCTAACCACAAGACCACTGAGACAGATGTACTGAGCTTGTTAAACATAAACAGCACTTTAAAGGGAACAAGCCCAAAAATTTAAACCAAAGCACACGCTCCACGTAGCTTACATACAGCTCCGATACAACTTTATGTCAGCTTACAGTCAGGTTTATCTGGTTCAGTATTTGAGAAATTCGAGTTCCCGACACCCCAATACCATAATAGAAACAAAACTGTACCATTAAATCGAGAGTGATTGATAGCTTAGCTACGTTCGGTTGAAGATGGCACCTTAGCAATTCTCTTTCTATTTCTAAATTATCGAAGTCCACTGCTGGACATAGGTCATTAACATTCTGAGCCAGATATCCCGATCCTAAGATTTTCTCACCAAGTCGGTTTATCGGACTGGAGGGTGTCCTACTAAGTCAAGCTATCTTAACGAAAATGGTAATAAGACAAAAAAAAAACTCCAAGAAATAACAAGAAAATAGATATTATATCAACAAGAAAAACACAAACAGACAAGTCCATGCTCATGTTAACAAAGGTTTTTCCTGCACGGGGATCGAACCCGGGACCCAACGTTCGTTTATTACAACAAGTTGTTATAAACGAATTTTAAGATTATTTCTTTGTTACTAACATGAGTGTCTTGTCATTAGAGTATATTATTATTTAACTTTTCTTTTCTTTATAACATAGGGAGGCAAACGAGCATGCGGTTCACCTGATGGAAAGTGTCACCGCCGCCCATGGACATTTGCAACAGCTGAGGTCGCAGGGATGCGTTCGATTTTTTAAACAGCCTAGTCAATTTTGACTATATTGCTCCGTTATAGCTACTAGGTTTTACTAGAGCAAAGAAAACAAATAAATAACGGCTATGAAAAGTGAAAAAGGAAAGAAGTTGAAAAACCTTTTTATTTATAGTTCTAGTAAACTAACTCCAAAATCAGTCACCAGCTAGCAAAGCAACCAAATACCAGACTAAATTCCAAAATGGTGCAGTTTTTCAAAAGCTTCGTTTGTTTGATGTCCGATAAACTAGGAAATTGTCGCCTCAAATTGACAAAAGGGAGAGGCCAATTAACACTGACACTTCATTCCAACTGCATTCGGTAACCACGAGAGGATTAAAAACGATTGGGTTCCGTATATATTTTTTTGTTTCTTGTATTATTTAGATATGTGAGGTTACATTAATAGGCCAGGTGGATCAGTAAGAAAAACGTGCAAATCAATTAGCCTATAACGCCAGTAGTGCACAGGCCTTATCACACGTATGGTGATGAGGAGTTTGACAAAAAGTTGGAATAATGAGCAAGAAAGGAAAGAAAAGAAATAGGTAAATACATGGTAATACAAAAGTTTTCTACAACTCAAATTAAAAGACAGCAAAAGGTGTCGACATGTGCCATGGCGATGAAGTCATTAAAATGCTTGTAATATACTCTCTTCAACCTATCGCAGTCCACTGCTGGACATAGGTCTCCCCCATTTTGCGCCAGATATCCTACGCACTAATATACTACGCACGCCCATCTTGGGCCGGTGAATGTTAAGTACTACCAATCTTAGGCATACCGACTAATGTCGGGAGCTAGCTTACTGTGGTTTTAGAAGGCGGAAGAGGCAATGTACCTATTATGTTTTGACCGATCACTGCGATATTTTTGTAAATTGTCTTCTGCTGTTGGCCACAGCTTCAACGCAAGCACAGATGGCATGCAGCAAACCCTCTAGCCGCTATGCCAGGGTACGTAGAACAAATGTTTGAAATGTAATTTGGTTTGGAAATTGTCGAAATTAATTCTGGCTTGTGTTGTCGAAAATAATTCTAAATAATAAGTGCTCGTAAGTATATCCTTGGTTATTGGTTTCTTCCGATATTCCATCACTCATGTAGTATAGAAATTGGATTCACTTCATACCAATAACAGTCGAGTTCATTTCATACCATTTTTATTTTTCAAGGTTTTTAATTTATTTTCCAAGGAACCCTAGAAAAAACCTTTGAAATGGCGTCTCAGGCAGGACGCGTCGAGCAAATAAAGTCCTTTGAACAGTCATCCCGGAATGAACTCTCTGCAACTCTTATCCACTCGTTTAACTTTCTCATTTCACAAGAATTGTATAGTTCATACAATGTTTCTTAAATTTTATCAATTACCGACCAATGATATTCTGTATATATAAAGTAGATACGCCACCCGTGCCTCAAAAAGAACCGCCGAAGAGAGTACAGTTTGTACTCTTTTGTTTAGGTAAATGTGTTCGAATCTCGAAATATTTGTATTTGTGCTGTCACTGCATTCGGAACACTTGTTTCGATTGTTTTGTGAGCATATCACGAATCCATACTTTTTTACATCATTGTTACCGATACTATTATTTTAAGGAATTACACACACATTGATTTTAGAAGGTTGTAGTGAAATAACTCATAAAATATAATCACGCCACAAGTTGACAAGTACTCTGCAAACCTTATTTCAAAGGGCATCCTTAGCCTATAACGGCTAACTACAGGGCACAGGCCTTCCCTCACAGGTTGACAATGGGGAGACCAAAGCGGATTGGTGGTTCACGACGGCTTATCGTGCTTTCCGAAGGCCGAAAGGACAATGTATTAAATTTTGATTATTCAGTGTTTATTTCACCAAATAAATCTGACTGGGAACCTTGGTGCAGATTTTTCAAATATTTATTTCTAGAAACTAACAGTTCCTAGGTTATCTAAGTACAATGATTTTTACAAGTGACTTTAACTATGTTTGAGTTTATATCACATATGTTATTTGTTTTTTATAGTATGCATTAAAGTTATTAAAATGATTAAATATATCATTTTCAAAACAAGGATCAGACATCTCAATGGAATATTTTATAAATCTAAACAAATTCAAAAATTAACGGAACTTCATTATTCTAAAATATACTAAGCTCTTGAAATAAAAAAAAAATAGTTACACCTCCATATTTATTGAATTCATATCGAAAAACTATGTATCAAAGAATTCAGTTTAAAAGTTAACCCTGCAAAATCCATTTGGGGTAAAAATTGCCAATATCGCCGGGAATGCGTCAAAGCCGAGACTCGGGAGCGGGAGAGGGTTAATTGGACGTTCTACGAACTGACATACTTTTACAAGTCTACATTGTTATAGTTTAAAAACATACTATGTACACATATGTTTATTTTATATCATTTGACGTCTGGTTAAAAGACACTGAGTTATTGAGTGAATGAGTTATTACTGCCGACCAACTGTTTTACAGTTTGGCAGATATTAATAATTGCTCTTTGTTTTTTTTTGTGTATGAATAAATAAAGAAAAACACATCTGGACACATCTATATATATTCAGAAAATCTGGTGATTCAGCCGGAAATGTCTTACACAAACTATGCAAAACGACACAAAAAGGATTATCAATGACGACCCATTTAGTGCAGCGGTTGAGACGTCGCCTACTACACCAAAGGTTCCGGGTTCGATCCCCGAGTAGTACAAACATTTGTGTGCATGAACATGTCCGTTTCGTGCATGCACATGTTTGTTTGTAATGTTGAATGGTCTGGGTTCTAGTTATATAATGTATGTATTTACAAAAAATATATAAGTATGTTTATCCGTTGTTTGGTACCCATAATACAGGCTTCACGCTTAACTTAGGGCTAGATGGCGCTGTGAAAATGTCAGTGGATATTTATGTATTCATTAATATGGGTCTCCTCGTGGGACTTGAACCGGCGACCTCCGGATCATGCAGTGATCTCAATTTATTTATTTATTTAACAATTTATGCACACACAGAAAAGACAAAACACAATAAACATGAAAAGTACGTATAAAGGCACAGCTTATTTCACAAAAGCCAAAGCCAAAACAAAAGGAAACAAAGCAAGAAAAGTAGGCAAGTGTGTACTAATAATAAAATAAAAATACACATATATGAAATATATACATATGATTATGGATAAATACATAACTTATAAAAAAATATAAGCACCCTAACACACACACACACACAATTCAATGCTCAAACCAATATAAACAGAAGCAATATATTTTCCTCGCACACATTAAAAGATTTGTTTCTTTCAATTACTCTTCAACACCAAACAAAAAGATTGGCAAGATCTGATTAAGTGGTTCAAGCAAAACATCGCCTTTCCCCCACAATATTAATTTCCGACATTGTGACGTCATCAGAAACACACCAGTGACGTAATCAAGTTATCTGTGTGCTCATTTGGGGTAAGCTGGCCAATAGTGAAGCTACGGTACTCGCACGGAATAATGAATCAAATGGTTTCTTGTTACTTATTATTTATTAACTATACGGGGATAAAAGAACACCTTAAGGGTTCCGTATGAAACAGAGATAAATTTATAGGAACTTCATTCCTTATGAGTTGATGAAGTTAGTAAAATATAAATAAAAAGCAGGTGAAACTCTTCAAACTATTGCAGTCTACTGTTAGACATAGTTCTCCCCCAATTTGCGACAGATATCCCCATTGAAGGTGATCGCAGGTGAATATCCCCAGACATTTAAAAAGACGTTTTGCCGAAACTAATTACATATGAGTTTAATAAACTGATTCGTAATATAAATAAACTAGCGACCCACCCCGGGTTCGCACGGATGCAATGCTGATACTAAATACACTACATGAGAACTCTGAACGTTGTATAATAAATAATTAATAAATAAATAAATATCCACTGACATTTACACAGCTCCATCTAGCCCCAAGTTAAGCGTGAAGCCTGTATTATGGGTACTAAACAACGGATAAATATACTTAAATACATTTTTTTTTTCGTAAATACATACATATCATACATAGAAAACACCCAGACCATTACAAACAGACATGTTCATGCACACAAATGTTTGTACTGCCCGGGGATCGAACCCGGAACCCTTGGTGTTGCAGCCGACCACTCAAACGCAACACCAAATGGGTCGTCAACACTATTTTGATCAACCTCGTAGAGTTCAGCCTGTGTTTGCAATGTAAGCGAAAAAAAATGTTATAATTTACATCACATTAGAAACTTTTAAAAAATAACAGTAGTTTTTTTGAGAGCGTCGGTGGTTTAATTGTGTGAACTGTCGCCTTCCTACCGGGAGTGCTGAGGTTCAAATCCCGACACGTACCAATGTGATTTCGAATTTTCGAAAAATATATGTACGTACGACGCTCTTACGGTGAAGAAACATCGTGAGGAAACCTTCATGCACGCCTGCGAAGAGATTCAAAGGTTGTGTGTGCAGTCGTTCAATCCGCACTGGGCCCGCGTGGGCGACTAAGGCCTAATCACCCTATACGTTGGCGGTGGGGACGTTTAATGAGCTGATGATGATGATTTTTCCACAATTTCAAGGATGTTATCATACACATAAAGCTTTCTCTTCCATCCCTCTAATACTTCCATCACTATAAAAACGCATTAAAAATCGGTTGTGTAGTTATAAATTATGCATACATAGAGATATAGTGAGAGTAAAGCGACCTTTTTGTATTTTCATAGCATGCAGTGATATATGAAATCCGAAGTCATTCACACATTTCCAATTTTAGAAAGAAGCTTGGAGGTCAAGTCAAATCAAATGAAAATATCTTTATTTATATAAATCTCTTATAGATGCTTTTGATTCGTCATTATTATATTTTTATGATTACCACCGGTAATGTAGGTACTAATACATGTTATAAACATTACCTCTGACCAAGTGGCTATGCCAATTAATGGGATTTATTTTTATCAATGGAATATCAACGATGTAAAAAGTATAGAATCGTGATATGCTCACAAAACAATCGATAAAGTGATCCGAATGCAGCGACAGCACACAAACACATATTTTGAATGAGCGTACATTTACCTAAACAAAAGACTACAAACTGCATTCTCTTTGACGTTTCGTTTTTGAGGCACCTTTATATATACAGAATATCATTGTGGAATATGCGGTATTACGTATAATTATAGAGCACTATAAAAAATAACCCACATGGAATATAAGAACGTTTTCAATGGACATCGCAAACAATAGTTATCGGTATCTACGTCATATTTTTATGAGCACTTTTGATTAATCATTGTGTATTTTGGGGGTCTCGGGATATAATCCAAAGGGATAGGGCAGGGGAATTTGATCCATATACATTTGAGAATATGAACCATTTTCGTATATTATATAAATGTTATTGTCCATAGCTCTATACGGTTATTTGATGCGCTTGTTTGTTTAAGTGCCTATTCGTACTAAACGCTTTTGTTGAGTTTTTTTTTATGTTCAGATTACGTGGAGTAGTGAAAGGGCGTATGAAATCGCAGGTTCGTTTGCCAGATGTGAGAATTAGAGCAATTGTGGTCGAAATTGGATGGATTGGTTTTGTTTTTGAAATCTTCAACGAAGACCGTGTAAAAAGTCTTCTGGGAGAATCTCCATTTCACTTATTCCGCTTTAAGCTATGAGCAATACTATGAGCGTCGGTGGCTCAATAGTGTAATTGTTGCCTACCGATCGGGAGGGCGCAAGTTCAAATTCCGTCACGTCTAATGTGTTTTCGAATTTTCGAAATTATATGTACGTTGTCTGACGCTCTTACGGTGAAGGAAAACATGTGTGGAGACCTGCGTGCTGGCGTGCTGCGAAGAGATTCAAAGGTCGTACGTTAAGTAGGCAAATCCACACTAGGCCCGATGGACGACTTAGGCCTATACATCCTTTACGGGTAGGCTCGTGCCCCTCGGTCGGGACGTTTAATGAGCTGATGATGATAATCCCGCTATAACATTATTATTTAGTATTGTTTCGCAGAACCGATGGCCGTTGGAGCAGACGAGTTCTGGAGTGAAGACCGCATCTTGGCAAGCGTAGCGTAGGACGCCCTCCGGCCCGATGGAGCGACGACTTGGGTTAAGTTTCTGGTGGAGGCTGGATGAAGAAGGCGGGGAACCGGGATATCTGGCACAGAATGGGGGAGACAGTCCAGCAGTGGACTGCGATGGGTTGAAGAGAAAGAACAAAGTGATTGCCCTGTCCATTTAATGACAAAATACAAAGCAAAATGCTGCCAAATTAAAAAGTTTATTCTAATACGACCTTGAACAAAACAAGCTCCCTTAGGTGTACAAAAAAATCCATCAATTTATAAATAACAAAGTAAAGCGTGCGTTAACATACGTAATAAATATGAATCGTTCAGTGGGGATATCAAAACTTTTTTGCCCGCATCCCGGCAAATCCAGTCTTAATAACCGGGCCACGGGAACAATCCGGGAACTGTTGATCCCGGGATAATCTACAAGGCTTAGGGACTCTGCGGCAAGCATACTCATACACTTTTGTATGTAAAACACGCCTGAGTGGAATATAGGGGTGAAAGATGATACTTTGCGAAGAATGTTTCATAGAGTCGAAACATTTACGGCATATTTCGTGTTCATTGGATTAGTAGTATAACTATCGTGGTGTTTATTTGTATTCTTTGTTATGAAACAAATTATTTGTGCTAGATATTATATTAAAGAGGAACCATGTAAATAATTAAATAAGTACAGCGGTAGAATTGAATTGATGAGATCTCATTTGCTTACTATAACAGCAAGGTCATCAAAAAATAAATAAAATAAGTTTCCAGGGGCTTATCTACGAGTATGTATAAAGAATTGCTATTTCTCATAAAATCAAACTCAAAAATAACATTTTATTCAAATAAATCAACAAATGTCACTTTTGAATCGTTAAAACAGAAGTTATTTTAACTAGCTTTTGCCCGCGGCTTCACTCGCATTAAATTCGGGATAACACGGTACTTGCATTTATCACTATACATACGATTTCCCCTCCCTCCAACTTTGAAGGTTTCGGGGTCAATTTCAGAATTTTTTTAGCAAAAAATATGTTATAGTGAGCTTACCTTAAAAGATAGACATATGCTGTCGCGGACTTTTTTGTAGACCATTAAAAGCAGAACAATACTCTCATACATGACTTTTGTGTAACTTTAACCGTTTACGCAGCGTACGCAGCGGAAGCTCCAAGTATGAAAAATTAACCCCGATTTTGAAACATTCTTCATTGCTGCTCCGCTTCTATTACTTGTAGCGTGATGATATATAGCCTATAGCCTTCCTCGATAAATAAGCTATCTAACACTGAAAGATTTTTCAAATCGAACCAGTAGTTCCTGAGATTAGCGCGTTCAAACAAACAAACAAACTCTTCAGCTTTATATATTAGTATAGATAGATGAATCTACCACCGGTTTGTAGGGTTGTTATCTACCGAGAAGAAACTCGTGTAGTTAAGTAACTTTTAAAAAAATGGGTTTCACAAAGTTCCTAGAAAAAAGTGCCATATATAATTAGACTAATATGCGGTTGTACGTGGCACGGATGGAAAATCGTAACAAACAATAGATGAATCAATTGTCTACGCGTGTGCTACGTTCGAGCAGATATTATAAGGATAAAAATAAACATTTTTCATAAGTTTGGGTGTTAGTTATTTCTTCATGTATATAGCGATTTCAACAATAATTGGTACGAAGTTAGATGACACCCTGGTTTATTACAAAGGCTACGTTGGAATGCGGGAAAATATTTAAGCTACGATTCTCTACGTGAAAATTTCTTATATCTATACAGCGGGCAACACCGAGGGGCACAGCTAGTAGTTCATAAATCTATCTCTTTACTCTATAAGAAGAAGAATTCAGAGATTTAATTGTTATGAAGAAATAAAAGACATAACGGTACGCATGCAAAAGGCCTTTCACAAGGTCTCCAGACTCCATCTGGTAAAGCCGTTTATTAATAAAAATGAGCCACAAGATATGACTCTTACGATTACAAAGTGAGACATTTGTCCTCATACATTTGAAAAACTATCTTACTTGCTAGTTTTATTTACAACTTTCATGTCATTTTAACTTGAATTATGTTTGAAACAACTTTGTAACTTGAATTTTAGTTGGCATTATAATGCTTGACTGACGTCGGTTCAATGAAGTTGTGTTTTGTTAACAGCAGTCCACCGTTGGACGTATATCTTAACTATTTATCTCCAAATTTCCCGGTCCTCCGCTTTCCTCATCTAGCCTCCACCAGAGACCTTGAGCTAGTTGTCGGTCTCTAGGGCTTGAGGGCGACCTACACTACGCTTGCCAAGTCGCGATCTCCACTCCAGAACTCGTCTGCTCCAACAGACATCGGTTCTGCGATATACTTGACCGGACCATTGCCTAGTCAATTTGCTGATCCAGCTTTGTCGGTAAATTTACATTTCTCGGAATACGATGTCTATAATTCGTATTTACCTTTGGAAACGAAACAAATCTTAAAAAGCCAAAACAAACCCGAATTCGAATTAAAAAATCCCAACACAACACTGAGATATTGTATGCCATAAAATGCAGTCTCGTACTTACATCTCGGGTGTAATGTTACGCACCCATAAATAATGAAAGGTATCCGTGTGCCGGCCATAAATGTACATGTGGAATTTATCGAAGCGATCGAAATTTAATTGATTAATAAAATAAAAGTCTTTGGTTGTTGCCATTCCATTAATTCCAAAGTTTGGGGGATTTATTTGCGATGTTTACCCATGGCGCTCTTTCTTGCAATCTTTATTGATTACGGAAAGATATTTTTTTTCTGTCAAGTGTAGTGATAGGTAGGCAGGAGACCTATGGTATAAAAGTGTGGTGTAATGATTAAGAAATCGGCTACTTAACACGGGTTCAATACCCATGTAAATATTTGTGGACGTAAACTTAACTTTTTGTTTTGCCTAGGTGGATATCTGTATAATACTCGTATATAATAACAAAAAAGTATGTTAGTACGATTATCCGTAATTAATTATCATAAAACATCATCATCATCACCAGCTCATTATACGTCCCCACCGAGGGGCACGAGCCTTACCCGTAAACAGTGTATATGCCTTAATCGTCTACACGGGCCCAGTGCGGATTGCCCGACTTCACAACTTTTTGATTTATTTGAAGGCGTGCCTAGGTCTCCGCACGATGTTTTCCTTCACCGCATGAGGTAATACAGGTATTCATAATAATCATAATACAGGCCTCTCGCTAATACTGTGGCAAGACAGCGCTGTGTAAACAAATATTTACTTATACAATCACAACTAAATCAAATGCACTTACATGCATTCCCATACAAAATCTTAGCCAATGAGAATACGCCGTACGTGACCCGGCTGCGTAACCGCAGGTCGAGTTGTCAAGAGTCGGCCATATTTAAATCGGTCCGGGAACTATGACATACGTCCGACGCGTGGTGTAAATCCTGCTGCATAAGGACGTGTTCATATTGACGAAAGAGCGGCGTTCAGAGCTTGTTAAAAGAATATACTCATATTGAGGCCTTCGTTCCGCAGTGGACTTATTTTACGATGATAATGTGATAGATGTTCTTTTCGTGGAAATACTTGTAGTTGTGAATAAATTTACCTAATAATACTAAGAATTCGTTTACAAAGAGCATTAAAAATAATATATATATATATAATATATATATATTATTTTTAATATATATATATTATATATATATACAAGATAAATTTGTGAACAACAACCAAAGTATAATTGTAAAACGGGTAGGTACAAATTTAATGATTTTTTTTTCTGAAATATTTTTTATGCGTATAGTACTAAGGGATGTAATTTTAAAAATAAGATAATGTGATGAATAATCTAAGATTTAAACTTTGCGGTTGTAGATTTTTAAGAAAATTGTTAATAAATTAATGTCATGTAAATAATAATCCAGGTTTTAAAATTCGCAAATGTTGATATTTTACAATTGGGATACAAAAGTTCAATCTTATTAGTAATGTCGTAACCAAATTTTGAAATCAGTGATGTTTTTGACGGATTTCTTCTGCTTCTACAGCCACGCAAACTACAAAAGTTCCCAAAAATGAATCTGACAATAAAAATATCTCATAATAACAGTTTAAAGAACACCGCTAACCGCTCCGCTTATCACCATATACCAAACACACGATTCCGAAACCAAGCACGCGCGGCACTAAGCAAGATCCTTATTACTAGCGGCCATTTGCAAGTGTGACGTCACTTCAGCGTGAGAACCTAAGATTCAGTGGAAAACCATCGAAACTCTACACTTGTTGTTTATTGAACTGGCTGGGTTGTGTGAGCTGTGCCAAACATCAAAATATTATATTATCATAAGTTTGGTTGTGTAGTAACAATACTTTATTAATAACCGAAAAATCAAAGAGCCTATTATGTCTCACTGCAGAGCATAGGCTTTGTTGTACAAGATGTCTTGAAAGACGTAAGGCCAAAACTAGGACACAATGCTGATAAAAACTGCCATCCTAACATAGTAGCCAAAGGATTAAAGTACATTCGAAAGCTTAATGAGCTGATGATGAAAGCTTACAGGGATTAGAGATAAAAATTTTCAGTAACTATTTTCGATCGGGTGATGATGGGTATCCGAAAAATGAACTTTGAAATATTTACTTAGCTTACAATATCGTCAACCGAGCACACTAACCGCTGCGCCACCCCTTCATCCGAAAATGAGTCGTAGAACCTCACTTATTACGATCCTCATACAAAAATATATTCCATACAAAACACCCACTAAATCATGCATGCACTCCATCCCAAGCTCGCTAAACCCGTGACGTCACACACGAACTTCCACGGAATCTACTTAAGTCCAGTCCAAAACAATAATACCGGCGGGATTCGAGGGGCATAATTCGACTATACTTTATTCGGGGTTTGTGTTATGCGAATAAACAGTTCTGTTTTCAGGACATATCTCACATTTACATTGGATTCGGTACTATGGTTTTGTTGTGAGAACAAAAGTGAGTTATAATCGAGATCGCTAGAATTAAAAAAAAAGTGTTTGTGAAGTGAGTTTCTTTCTAAATGCTATTACTTCTTGATACACAATATTTAGCAAGCAAGCGCATAATTTATTTAACACTAAACTCCCTTAATATGTATAATATGCGACCATAGCATTTTATTTGCTAATCGCGGTATTTCTCCCGTATAAGATTTTCTTCCGCATCTAATAATAGCCTGTGTGTTCAGGGTGTCAGCTAACTTTATAGTAAATTATTAAAATCACTACATTAAGACACGATAAGCCGCTCAGCTCACGCCATGTAAGCTTAACGTGAAGTTATTTTTGTTTATATGTATATTTTAAGTGTTATAATTATTTTCAATATATGTATCAAAGAATTCTTTTTCCTTCTCGTTTCGAGCGATTTCCCAACAAAAATTCAATCAAATCGGTATAGAAATATTTGAGTTATTATTACTGTTATTCGTACAGTATTTTACTGTACTACTAACAGTAATGTACCCAACATTATTTTAAATAGATGTCACTTTTGATCCTCACAAGTCGATCTACCAAATATGTAACGTAAATAAATTAAGATTCGATGGGGCTCACATGTCAATTCATGACTAACGCACCTAAAAAAATAAGATTAAAAAAAACAAGTCGATCGTTCGAGAACCAACAGTAGGTCCCAGGTAATCCTACCGTTTCCTTTACTCGTGAAATTTGATACATCTGAATATCGGCTCGGATTATTCGCATCGCTTGCCCGAAGCCCCACGGTGTGTGGGACAAAGGGCCATTGATACCCGGCCTCGAGAGTCTTTGAATTATTGCTGTAATTGGTATTGGCTTCATAGCTATATATAATATCATCCTCACATTATAAAAAGCGTCGGTGGTTCATTGGCATGGACTGTTGCCTTCCGATCTGGAGGATGCAGGATCAAATCCCGCCACGTACCATTGTATGTACTGGCGTTAAAATTATATGTACGTTTGTTCGACGCTCTTACTCTCTCTCTCGTCCAAAGCTGGACATAGGTTTCCCCCATTTTGTGCTAGATATCTCGGTCCTCCGCTTTTAACACCCAGCCTCCACCAGCGACCTACGCTACGCTTGCCAAGACGCGGTCTCCACTCCAGAACTCGTCTGCTCCAACGGCCATCGGTTCTGCGACGGTTCATCGGTGATACGTGACCAGCCCACTGCCACTTCAACTTGCTGATCAGGCGGGCTATGTTGGGAACTTGAGTTTTCTTACGGATTGAATAATTTCTGATCTTATCCCTAACAGAGACCCCGAGCATAGCTCGCTCCATTACGCATTGAGTGACTTTGAACTTGTGAACCAATCCCGCAGTCAGTGTCCATGTCTCAGCTGCGTATGTTAACACGGGTAGGACGCTCTTACGGCGAAGGAAAACATCGTGAGGAAACCTGCGCACGCCTGTGAAGAAATTTGATGGTGCCTGAAGTTAGCCAATCCGCACTGAGCTCGTACCCCTAGGTGGGGACGTTTAATGAGCTAATGATGATGATGTCGGATGAAAGTGCGGGAAACTTAAAAACTTTGTATTTCCTTCCCGACGTTTCGGTCACTTTACAGTTACCGTGGTCACGGGCAGACTTGGATCCAAAAATCGACTTTTTAACAAGGTGTGCCCAAAAGTTTAAGACATCTTTAAATACATCTTACATACTTTTGCACAAGGTTTCTTAGAGAACTCAGATTGGGAGTTAGTTCCAGCCAATTTCAACAAAATACGATCGGAGGAAATTATATCTCATCGAGTTTTGTATGATTTGTTTTTTTTTAGCCTATGATCACAGTAGCGAGCATTCGAATTCAAAAACCAGTTCATTCGAAACACACTTCAAAGGAATGGAAAATTAATAAATAGCCTTAAACGTACTTCTACTCTAAAACGGATAAAAACAAAAGCTTCAGAAGTTCCCGGCGCATATTTACTCGGTAGATAGAAATTCATAATTAGTATTTTATCTCAGATGGTGTTAACATATGGGAACGCACTGCGCGCGTGTCAGCCACATTTGACATTCTTTCCCGGGTGTGTGGTACATACTCGTAGTGTTGGTATTGCCACCATAATCTAAACCTTATAAAATAATAAACGAGTTTTTAAAAACTTTTATCTGCCCGAATCACAGCTGGAGTAACAGACGGAGAGAGTGAGGGCTTTTGCCATAATCTCTACGCTTTTGCAGGCAAGTTAGAAAAAGCAGCTCCTACAAAAGTGTAGTTGGAAATAACCCTGAAATTTTGTCTCTAAGCCGCCTTTTAAAGCACACGTGGCAACAGTGGGTGGGGACAGTTGTATTCTCCAATTTGCCGCGAAACCGTGTGAAAATCGTATTCAATTAAAATAAAATTAAAAACTACACGACAAAACTGGTATCGTCCTCCAATCTAATATTGATCTCACACAAGTCTTGTAAATTCCTCTGATCTAAAATGAATCAACCACGTTTCTTTTGGCAAATTTTGCGTCTCTGCTAAGCGGCTTCGTTGTCCTAACAAGCTTTGAGCTGAAGACCAGTTCATTACACATTTACTTATGAAAACCTCTGTTGTTTAGCAAAAAGGAAACGTCGGTTGCGTTTTGTACTTCACAGTGTTTAACTTAATTAAAAAATATTCTGTAGGTACGAAAGTTAGAACGGAAGAAGCAAAGCGAATATATTTTAATTATATTTATACTTGAGGGCCGCACAATGGTCAGGAATAGATAGATCTTAAGAAACAAGTGACAGCACCGGCCACAATTTGTGCCCGCGTGTTTCCATCCAAAAGCGGTCAAATGAAGTTTCAAACCATCTCTCTCGTTGCAATTTGTTCACTTTTCTCTACTTAGTTCGCAGTTCTTTGAATACAATACTGTGCAGACGTTTTGAGCTTTCGATGCTTTGGCCTGACTCTTTTGTTCAATTTGACATTTTCGGTCAACGCGTAAATAAATTTGGTCACGCTTAATTTCTTCGTAAAAAAAACATTTTTTTAAGCTTAAAAAGCTTACATTGCTTATTGTCTTGTAATGCTAGGAAAGGAAGTGTCATGTGCATAAAAGGTTGTCTCGTTTGTACATAACATTTAAGTGAGAGTGCGGAATGTGACCTTGACCTACTTACGTATTATGTTGAAATCATATAACTACATTATATCCCTCGCGGGATAAAGTGTAAGTATTTACAAAAAAATATATCTAAAAGTTACCCGTTTGAAGCACTGCAAGGAAACAAGTAATACCTGTAAAAGAAAAAAACTTAATAAAAATTATATTTAGAAAATCAAAAATTTCATAATTAAAAAATATAAACTTTGAAATTTCATAATTAAAAAATACAAAAGTTGAACAAACTTATAAAAAATTTTGCAGATTTCAATTGCCCCGTACAAAGATAACTTGCAAATTGTCGAATACATTGTCTGCGGTGTAATTACAAAAACTCGATTTTCGATGAATATCCGAGTAATTTGGACGATGGGATCTCACCCCTTTTAATGTGTAGTTGCAATATTTCCAAGATGCGAGTATCGAATAACGTTAATCGATTCCCGATGCGATGGCCGAGTCGAGATTAAGTAATCGATTATATCGGACAGGTCGTTTCTCGGATGGATGTTTATTACACCGCAGTGTTATAAAATTTAAAAAATATTATTTAGTTGATAAGGAACTAAAATTATATTATATAGGTGTCGACTTAAAAGATTATAAAAAAGAACACTATAATAAAATTAATATTATCTCTAAAAAAGGGAAATCCTGACAGGATACTAACATTATAATTATAATAATTATTAAATAACGGAGAAAGCGTCGCAATCTAAAATAATTATTGTAATCAATACACAATTAAAAAAAGATATAGATAAATAAATATTTATTTTTAAGGAAATATATCGCCAGCAATTTTTATCAGACACACAGGGACTTTACCTCGTACTATGGTAAAGTCTTATTTACCTCATACTTTCGCAAGATGTGGGGCAATGGGGCTGAAAAAATTGTTCTTAATATTGAACAAATAATGTCCTACTATCACTTAACAACTAAATCCATATTATTGCAATTGATAAACAAATATATGCAATAAATATATAAAGATCAAATTGTATTCAGCAATAATTTAATAAAAAACTTTTCTTACTTTCACCTACAGTGATTTTTTACATAAGTAGGTTATAAAAGTTATTATAATATTAATAATACTGCGAAAATTTTCTTGAAATTCGGCCCTTAGCTTCTGAAGAGTTATGAATTATATTGAGATATTTTAAATTTGTCAAATACAGTCGGTGTAATAGGCAGTCTCAGAATCACGCCATTTTGGGTACATTTTAACTGAAACTGTCGATGGATGTTTACGCTGAATCAGACGCCCGTATCTATGGTCTCAAATCTTTGAACACATCTTAATTATGGTTTCGGGTGCGTGTTGAGTTTTTAAAAATGTTTCTGATATGAAAATTTGTTGCTTATGATACGCATGTTGGATGTTAAGTGCCTTGTTAAAATCTGATAGGGTTTATTCGGAAAATAATATTTTACTGATCAACGGGCTTTACGCGTAACGGATAAAAAGAGGCACGAGCGTACCCGCATAAGGTGTATAGGCCTTAGTCGTCCACGCGGGCCCAGTGTTGCCACCTTAGCCCTTTTGTGGTTAGATCTAGCACTTTTTAGTACAGGCGAACTCCTTCTTTAACGATTTACCCGAAAAGGGCAATCGAGCTCTTTTTCAATGTCTTGAAAATATAACCAAATTATGAAGTTTTTGACATGCAACAAGCACTTTTTTGCTATTTCATCAGACATGAAGGCGTTTTGTTAAGAAGCTCTAAAACGCCTTCATAATATGATCATTTCAGAATTTTTAGAACAGAAAATCTTTTGATGCTCGATCTAGCCCTTTTTAACTTGTCAAAAAGCCCTTTTTCTAAAACTAAGGTGGCAACACTGGATTGGCCGACTGGATGTTCCAACCTTTGAATCTCTTGGCAGTCTTGCGCAGGTTTACTCACGATGTTTCACCGTCAGAGCGTCGGATAAACGTACACATAATTTCGAAAATTCGAAAAGTTTGTACGTGACGGTTTTTAACAAACAGATGGGAAGGCAACAATTGCCTATAAGCCACTGACGTTTTCCTCAGGAATATTCATCATAATCGTCAAGGTATCAGTCATAAGGCATGTCCACCAACAATGCCCAACTCACCTGTCTAGTTCAGGTGATGTTTATCGCGAACCTCTGCACCGGTTGATAACTTTCCCTCGCCGCGGGGCTTGTTTACAACTACATTAGGGTTGCCACATGAAATAATAAATAAATATAAAATAAATAAATATCCACTGAAATGCACACAGTGCCATCTAGCCCCATTTAGAGCGAAGAGCTTATAGTTAGGGTACGAAACAACAGATAAACATACTTATATATTTTTTTGTAAATACTATAGATCGTTACAAACAGATAGGTTCATGCACACAAATGTTTGTACTGCCCGGGGATCGAACCCGGAACTCTTGGTGTAATAACCAATATCGCAACTATTACATGTAATGGGTCGTCTAAATATCATAATCAGAATTTCGTTTCTGGTGTCTGGGTCTGAATTCAAATTTATTTAAAAAATACACTTCACAATCAAACTGTAAATTTGGTATTCTGCTACAACTTTAATGTTTGTAAAATGGTATGTTTTAATGTCATGAGTGTTCGGGATAGTCAGTTTGATCACCTGGTGGTAAATGATACGTCTGACCATGACATATGCAGTGCTGAAGGAAATTAATAACAGTTGGTAGTCATTGCTTTCCTCTTCCATGTTTCGGGATGGGGGCGCTGTATGAGTAAAATTACCGGGTTAAAGACCTATAACATCTGTTGGTTAGGGTGCCGGGCGCAAAGCAGTGTTACCGAAAATAATGACTACCTGTCTACTGTAATGTCTACTGTCACGGTCAGGCGTATCACTTACCACCAGGTAAGCGAGCTGACCGTCCCGTTCATTTATAACATAAAAAAATAAAAATAGGATTGACAGCCCTAGATGTCAAGGCCAGAAGTCGCGGCCATTTTCCTTCCAGCGGACGCAACAATAACGGAATAAAAGTTATAAAGCTGAGATACAATCAGGCATTTCAATATTGCTTGCATGTATGTTAGACGACGCAATGCTTACCGCCTCTAACAATACAAAGTCAACCAAAAATAGTGGTTTATATACCAGTCATAGCAATATATTAAAATGCAGAGTTACTTGCCCGTTAAAGTAATTTGCGTGACCGATATAGAGTATAGAATGAGCCCATCATGGAGAGTTATTTCTACTAAGTAGACTCAAACCAGAAACATAATAATAAATATCCATTGACATTCACATCTAGCCCCAAGTTAAGCATGAAGCCTGTATTATTGGTACTAAACAACGGATAAACATACTTTTTATATTACATATAGAAAACGCCCAGACCATTACAAACAGCCATGTTCATGCACACAAATGTTTGTACTGCCCGGGGATTGAACCCGTAACCTTTGGTGTAGTAGCCGACGTCTCCACCATTGAACCACGCCATGTGTCGTCAAATTAAACATTCATCATCATCATTACAGCCTACAAAGTCCAATGCTGAACGAAGGCCTCCCCTCATGGTTTCCACGCGGACCGATACCTAGCAGTTGACATCTATCTGCTACCCGCCACCTTGACCAGGTCATCCATCCATCTGGTTAGGGGTCGGCTTACGCTTCGTTTTCCGTTACGTGGACGCCACTCGAGAACCTTTCCGCCCCATCGGCCATCGGTACTACATACTATGTGCCCTGCCCAGTGTCACTTTAACGTGATAAGCCTATGCGCTAATTAATATAAACCACTGAACACTAGTAATCATCATCAGCTCATTATACGCACCACTGAGGGACACGAGCCTACCTTTAAAGGGTGATTAGGCCTTAGTCGTCCACGCGGGCCCAGTTCAGGTTTCACGACTTCACGAACAACCTTTGAATCTCTTCGAAGGCGTGCGCAGGTTTTCTCACGATGTTTTCCTTTACTGTAAGAGCGTCGGATAAGGTATATTTTATTTATTTATTTCGAAAATGCGACAAAACATTGGTACGCTACGGGATTTGAACCTCAGCTTTCCCGGTAGGAGGTTGGTACAAAGAACCCAGTTGCTAAACGAAATAAAACTAGCAGAGTATCATTCATAAAATATTGTATCCATTATTCCTTAAGCGGAGATAAATCGTGCGTCTACCGAGCAGGAATCGAACCTAAGACATTAAGCCGATCAGGAATCCCTTTTGTTTTGTCTTAACTTTATTTATATCTCTAGTAGCTTTGCTGAACAGGGCCGTATTTCAGGGAATATAACTTTTTTAATATTATTAAAAATACATTTCTGTATTATTTATTGCGAAGTCGAGGTTTGACACTTGATATTAATTAATAGAAAATATATATAAATCAAATAGAGCTTCGGTGGCTCTTTGATCTGGTTCTGAACTGTTGCCTACCGATCTGGAGGGTGCAGGTTCAAATCACGCGAAAAAAAATATACGTAAGTTTATTCGACAGTCTTACAGTGAAAGGAAACATCGAGAGGAAACCTGCGAAGAAATTCAAAGGTTGTGCGTGAAGTCGGCCAATCCGCACTGGACCTACGTGGATGTTTACGCGTAGGCTCGTGCACCTTACTGGGGACGTGTAATGAGTTGATGATATCATTATCAAGAAAGATTTTTAAATAAAACATTCACACAATACTAAGAAGCAAAAATATAATTATGAAATTTTCTTCTAAATGTTGTTGGTTGGGATGCCTTATATTTTTATATAGTGTTTATAGGATATTATTAGGACCAATCTTAATTTTAATCCATCCTAATCCTTAGCAATGAGTCGAAAGGAGGATAAGCGGCTTAACTAATAATTCGATCAACTATTTAGAAAATGTAAAAATATAAAGTAAAATTTGGGAAAAATAGTAGATAGTCCAAAATTTGTTTACAATGCGAAAATGATATTACGCTTTAAAAAAATCGTATATGTCAAAAAGCTTAAATAGCATGATACGACTCTTAGAGGTAGGTAGGTAGAGAAGACACCTGTATGTCCCAGACCGTCGTTAAGAGAAACTTGTTACTTTCTACACATTTCTATCAACACTGCATCTGCAATGCAAAGGCGTGGCTTTACCATCAGGTGAATGTAATTTCTACTCGGTCACCCTGATCATTAATTACTTAAAAATGTACTTATTGAAATAGCAACTACTAAGTACGACCGACTGTACATTTACGTTTTTTTTACTGGCAGACAGCCAAAGAAAAAAGCGAAAAAAAATACAAATTTCTTTCGTATCCCAAATCCGCCCCTGGGAGGCATATAAATCGAATTGCGTGCGCAATTTATGTTGTACGCAGTAACAGAACACATTTTACTTAAACAATATCTGTAAATCCTACAAACGTAGCCAATCCTTAAATCTGCACGTTTTGGGAGCCAATTTCCGAATAGCTTATTATTTCTTTGTCGGACAAATATTTCGTCGGTGAAGAGCGTCGGTGGCTCAATGGTGTGGACTGTCGCCTTCCTACCGGGAGGGCTGAGGTTCAAATCCCGACACGTACCAATGTATTTCGAATTTTCGAAAAATATGTTCGTTATCCGACGCTCTTACGGTGAAGGAAACATCGTGAGGAAACCTTAGCACGCCTGCGAAGAGATTGGAAGGTTGTGTGTGAAGTCGTCCAATCCGCACTGGCCGCGTGGACGACTAAGGCCTAAACACCCTATACGGGTAGGCTCGTGACCCTCGGTGGGGACGTTTAATGTGCTGATGATGATAGACAAATATTTACGTCTTCATTATTAGCCTATAACGGCCTACTGCAGGGCACACGCATTCCCGCACAGCATATCTTTTTGATGGTTGGTTTTTATATGTTTGTATTTTTCTTCAGTTTAATGATTTAGAACTAAATTAAGTTCTCATGACTGAATTCGATCACTGTGAGTGTCTTCAACTAGTGTTTTGCCGTTGATGTGCTCGCATGTGGCTGGTGTAGACAATTCACTTTGTAAGACGTCTACCACGTTGCGAGCATAAGAGCACACCATTCACACATCATAGCTGATAGTCGCAGATGGTCGAACTCTCAGGTCGTCGCGTCTGGCGTCCAGCTCGAGGAGCCGCCGGTTTTCAAGGGCTACATTTAACAAGCGCTCTCGGCTCGGGCCGTCTGGAAGCCTGCTGCTACTACAGCGAAGGATTGAGGTCCCACTTCCTTATGAGGCAGTGCAATTTTTTTATTAAACTGGAGGTAAACGGGCACACGGATCAACTGATGGTAAGTGACATCGCCGTCCATGAACAATTGCAAGACCTGAGGTCCCAGAAATGCGTTGCCGGCCCTTTAAAAGTGTTTTCGAACCACTCTCTTTTGGATGGGGTCAAGTGGAAGAAGCTGGTATTGCGGAGCTTCCGCCCAAAGATGGGAGTAGTTCCATGTGGGGCCGAGCTTGCGCCTTACAAAGTTGCAGGCGATGACTCGACATGAAATACCGCCGCGATAAAATATATATATATAAAACAAAGTCGGGTTTGTTACAACACTTATAACTCGAGATCGGCTAGACCAATTTTCATGGTTTTTGGTTCGTTGAATTTGTTTCCCTGCCCCGAATAGCAGAACAAAACTTGACGAAAACATAATTATAAAAGATGAATAATTTTTCCTAAATTTTACTTTGTGTCGTACCTGTCAAACATTTGTTGTCCATCCTGTCAAATACTATGAGTAATGGCATGCGTTCTGAAATAATGACAAATGATTAACATTTACGCGTGCGTTCATAAATGAAATGTTTTAAAATTAGTTCAGCTAAAGGTAACACGATATTAATTGACTTTTAGGCGGTACGAATTTCGCCGAGTCAGCTAGTACTAAATATAAACCGCGACAAACCTATAAAATCCTGAACGATCGCCAAACATTTGGACATCTACGGAAAGGTCCCTAAGTACAATCGACGCGGTTGGGACTTGCATCGTGTCGCTGCAACCACTCGATAGTGTGCTCCGGCCGTTACCATGAGCCACTTACACCGCTTTTGTACTTTGGTACAAGCTATGAGCGTCAAGCGTTTTATAAAAGCGTAAATTTTCCTATGAATCGTCCTATTTTTAAGCCGTTTCAAGCAATGAGCGTCAAGCGTTATAGAAAGCGACAATTTTCCTAATAAATCGTCCTATTTTTAAGCCGTTGTAAGCCACCACTTAAAAACATGAATTGGAGTTCAACTTGGTCACTAACTTCACGAGTTCTGCCAAAAACCAAAACGACTGTCACCGCAGTTTATTCTTCAAAAACCCATCCCTCCAATCGCAAAGCCACGTGTATAGTAAAATTGCTATCTAAAATTGGCAATAATTAAATGGGTAAAATTTGAGGCAAATCGACTGATCAAAGCTTTTCCAAATCACTGGGTATTATGATCACAGAACGCTTAACGGATACACGGAAAGTTAATTCAAACTGTTTTTAAATATAGAAGTTAATTTTCAGATTAACTCACGGATTTAACATGAGGTTTTTGTCCAACAAATTGGTTATTAAGACCGTCGGTGGCGCCACGTACTACTGTGTTTTTGAATTTTCGAAATTGTAACTTTTTTTGTAAATACGTACATATTATATAGAGAAAACACCCAAACCATTACAAACAAACATGTTCATGCACACAAATGTTTGTACTGCCCGGGAATCGAACTTGGAACCCTTGGTGTAGTATACGATGTCGCAACCGCTACACAAAAAGGGTCGTGAATTTTAAGAAAATTTCTTAAACACGGTCCTTTAAACCACAACGCAATCGTTTGCAGCAACCAAATATTGTGAAAGCGAATCAGAAGCATACTATGCAAGCTACAGCGTTAAAAGGTTTTTTCATAGTATTCACTTATATATTCATTGCTTTTATTCATGTCTACGCTCGCGACATGAACAATGTATCTATACCAAGTTAACAATAACTGGACACTAACACATTTAACGTAAAATGTTGCCAAAATCACCATACTGTTTGCGCTGTAAAAAAGACATGAATCTACACGGCATAACTCTACCGACCCTATCATCATCAACCCATTATACGTCCACACCAAGGGGTATGAGCCTACTCGTATAGGGTTTATAGGCCTCAGTCATCCACGCGGGCCCAGTGCGAATTCGCCGACTTCACGCACAACCTTTCTCTTCGTAGGCGTGCGCAGTTTTCCTCGCGATGTTTTCCTTCACCGTAAGAGCGTCGAATAAACGTACATATATTGAAATTGTTTGTGATTTAAAGTATGTAAGTGCTCAGAATGACCATGACATGTTTTGCGTATGGCAAAACTATAGCTGATAAATAACTGGCTTACTTATTTCCATTTTCATTCACCAACTTCTCCATATGAGTTGGCTAATTCCCGTACCTACGTGAGCACAAAAAAATAATTAACCACAATAAATAATATAAATCCCAAACATTTGCATAACACCTTTTTTTAATTCTAAAACCAAACCGTCCTAATTGTGCCTGGCCGTAAAAAAATAATTTAAAAAAATGGACGACCATCCGTAGCTGAGCGACCTTCGTGGTTCGTTTAAATTTAATTTCTCTCTCACTTTGAAACATATTTGTACGTTTTTCATTTTAAATTGACACTCTCTATTTCGGTTGTTAGTGGAAACATAGTAATTTATTTTGTTACGATATCCAGCAGACAATTAACAATCAAAAATATAATGAAAATAATGTTTTTTCGTTGTAAGACACAAATGGTATTTAACAACACTCCATGATTAGAGTACAATTTTTTTTATTAAAAAAAAGAAAACAAAAGTTTTATTTAGTGCCAAAAACTACAATAGGTCCGCGTGGTGGGTTGTTATCCAATCTGCCCATAGCCATTCTGTGCGGAAAAGCCTATGCCCTGCAGTAGGCTATTATAGGCTGGTTATGATGATGAATTCAGATGTCGACTGTGCTTCTAGTGTGATAAGTATAAATCGACCCAATGATAAACAATGGATAAGCAAAGCTGAAGGCAGGGATATCTGGCCCGGAATGGGGATGTCTATGTCCAGCAGTGGACTGCGATATATTAAAGAGACACGGGACCAAAATACATCAGAAATATTCTTTACTAAATAAAACGGCTTCACGGCATCGCAAAACAATTTTATTTAGCACGAAAGCGGGGGGTCCCAATCAGAGTGCCGGAAAGGACCCCTAATAACATTGTCGGGGTTCCGTCCTATGAAATTCGCCCCTCAAAAACAAGGTTAACTTACTATCGTTGTCATGTGGTGCAAGTTATGAACTGACGGACTGACTATATTCAATAATTATACTTGAATTATACGAAAATTTTGATTGTATTTTTTAAATATAATTACACATTTATTTATGCAGGTTTTATCTTAACTTTACATATAGGCTTCGATTAACAATAAAATTACTAAATGCACAATCTCACTCAAAAAGTCTGCCCATCGAATCATTTGAGCAAAATTTTCATTCATAATCACGTCACTTGCTAAATGTCATAATGATGTATTAGCATGATGGGGCTTTTAATTTTGTGCTCTTAATGACACAACATTTAAATGAATATTTTTATGTCATAAATATAATAAGTAATATGTGTCAAGCGGCTCTGACATTTTTTGGTTGATATTTATTCGTGATTGTGCATCAACATTGTTCGTTTATAGTTTATCTAAGACTACACGTCTTAGTGATATGTTGAAAGGATTTCTCCTTAATGTCATAAGCGTCTTCAGATCTTTTCTGCAGCACTTTATTTCCTTGAATTAAATTTTCCTCTTTTTTCCAAATAACTACTCCTATAGGTTGCAAGAGACCTTACAGCTTCTACGGGCTAGCAAGACAAAAGGACTGTTGTCTTAAACAATGTAACCAATGGAGTTTATTATTTAAAACTTACATATCCCAAGTTTGACATTTTTCATAATTTGTTATTAATTTGACATTTATCTCATATTACGTCTTTGTATATGATTAATATACAAAAACGCACGTAACAGTTATAATAGGAAGACTTGTTTGAATAATAATAACCTTTTTCCACAATAGCTATGCTCCTGAAACTTTTTTTATATAGTAATGTTTTTGGAAATCTTTATAGGTTTTATATCTTTCTTGTACCCTTTGGAATTTTCATCGTAATCGCTGTCACCTATAACTTAAAAGTCAACCACCCCTGCGATGAAATGAAACCGAGTGTAGCTTAAATCTGAAACAAGTGAATTTTGAAGATCTACCGGGATATGTTGATTGGATATGTCATTTGCAAGAATACCCACTTAAGGGATACAAAAATGTCTGACTAGGCCGAATACATAGAAATAAAAGTTGAATTTTCCTTGTTTGCCCTCTTTGATTTTAATACCTTAGCTTTTAATAACATTTTTTCGTTCTTTATATTTTTGAGATTGTGAACTCGTGTTCTTTCTATGCGATACACAGCATAATCTGGACCCAGATTTAAGCAAAGACATAGTATAACATAAGCAAGTGTAACATGGGTACTTAACAATTAAACATACTAATAAATTATTTTTTATAAATACATTATACATGGCAAAACATTACTGGATATCTTTTCCTTTTTGACAGCAAAAACTAATAAATAAATACTTAAATATCCACTGACATTCACACAGCGCCATCTAGCCCCAAGTTAAGCGTGAAGCCTGTATTATGGGTAATAAACAACGGATAAACATACTTATATACATTTTTTTTGTAAATAAATACATATTACACATAGAAAACACCCAGACCATTTCAAACAGACATGTTCATGCACACAAATGTTTATATTACCCGGGGATTGAACCTGGAACCCTTGGCATTGCAGCCGACGTCTCAACCGCAACACCAAATGGGTCGTCAAATAAATAATAGCATTGGTAATATTTGTTAATACATATTCTATTTCTAAGCGTCGGTGTCCTACCGGGAGGGCTGAGGTTCAAATCCCGACACGTACCAATGTGTTTTAGAATTTTCGAAAATATATGTACGTTATCCGACGCTCTTACGGTGAAGGAAAACATCGTGAGGAAACCTTCATGCACGCCTGCGAAGAGATTCGAAGGTTGTGTGTGAAGTCGTCCAACCCGCACTGGGCCCGCGTGGACGACTAAGGGCTAATCACCCTATACGGGTAGGCTCGTGCCCCTCGGTGGGGACGTTTAATGAGCTGATGATGATGATGATTCTATTCCTAACAAATACCTCAAATACGAGTACCAAATATCAAAACAAGTTAAATACATGTGAGATAGTAGTGTTTAACAATACATAGGTATTAGTCTCCCAGTATTGCTTATTTTTTTGGTGAATTTGGTAAACAAATAGAAGTTGTTTCTTTTTGATAGTGAAACCTCTTGGTTATGCATGAAATACTAGTACTTCTTAGTTTTAACTATGACGTACACACTGACATGTACATGCACACAAATATTCGTGCAGCCTTGAATTTTACTTAGAATCCGTTGTGTGATAACCACAGACATCCGAATATACAATTAGACTGGACAAGCCGCCAAGTTTATAGGCAGTCCCAGTGTCGCAATTTCTTTTCGGTTCTTACCTGCGAAAAGTTATTCTATTACTTGGTAAATTTACTGATTCATTGCGATGATGGCATGTTACAATTGCACAGGATGGCATTTTGGAAAAAAACGGTAATTTCTTCTAATATTCGTGCGTCTTGACTCGTCTCACAGAGCGTAAACTGGCAGCCAGTGTATGCTCGTTGAGCTTACATTTGTCGCACTTTAAACGCGGCTTGCCCCATCTCCTGTATTGGGAAATCTGTGGTGATAACCATCACATTGTATTTCAACTAAGACTAACAAAACACCATTAATTTGAAACCAAATATACATTTGACACATTACTATTAGGAAAAACTATCAAAATATTTTAATAGCGCGATTCAAAAACGTACACCGCCATCTCTTATTCATAACGCAAACTAAAACCAATAAACTCAGCTCGCTGCTATGCAACTTGTAAATGCAAACAGACTGCAGCTATAAGACAAAGACAATCCAAATGGTTTCTTAGTGAGAAATCCATTTCGCCGTACAATACTGAAAATACTCCTCTTAATGAGGGTAGTTCGCGATTCCTCCTTTTACACTGCATAATCGATTCTTGGTTCTGTTATTTAAGTATAATTTATTTAGGTATAGTATATATTTATTTCGGCATAATAGTATTGTCATAAGACTTAATGATTTGGACAAATCCCGAAAAAACTATAAAAATTAACAAGAAAAATAAAGACTTAACAATTTGGACGTATACCGAAAAAACTATAGAGACTTAAAAAGACTATAAAGAATTATTAATAAGAAAAATTAAAAGTCTTCACAATTTGGACGTATACCGAAAAAACTAACTACACTGGCTCTGTGGTTTAGTAAGAGCGTTGACTTTAGACCAGAGCTTAATGGGATCGTGGGTTCAAATCCCGAGACGTCATAGTAAAAGACATATTGTAAGAATCTTTCCACTTTGGTTATACTTATGCAAATATGCAGTGAAAATCGCCAAAATATTAAAAGATTCCCGCTTATTTGCTTATTTTCCTCTACAGATTTTTAAACCATAGGCGATCTGCTGTCATCAACAGCACTCAATTTCAATGAAGAGAGAAAATTTTGAACTTCAAATTATGTATGACATAAGAGAAAAGACTATCCTTAAGCTTATGTATAAAATCACAAAATGTCACTCAAGTATCAAATTAGTTTTGTGCAAAAAAATACAAAATTATCTCATAACATTTTGACTAGAATGTTCGTTGCCGTCAGAGAAAAGCTTGAATATTATACTGAAAACGCCGCCGGCGGAAGCCATTTTTATTGTATTTTGAGACTTCATGAATACTTAATCCGGCGAGACTATCAGATATTATATGTCATTGAACATTGTCCAACTAAAAATAACAATTTTAAATAGATTTATTGTTAAATTGAACTTTTTTGTTTCAATGAGGCTAAGTGTACTAAGATTTTTTCTTTATGTTATAAAGTGAACTTAATAGCTTGATTATCGATGGTAAGCAAAACGCCTGATTGCGACTGACTGTCAATAATAATAAAATAAATATCCACTGACTTTCACACAGCGCCATTTAGACCCAAACTAAGCATTAGGCCTGTTATGTGGGTACTAAACAACGTCTAAACATACAAATACAGATCACATACAAAAATAATAATACATTTCTACTGACATATACACAGCGCCATTTAGCCCAAAGTAGTTAGCATTTAGCCATACATATAGAAAACACCCAGACCAATTAACCAAGAAAAATTTATAGGCGCAACTCCTTTTTTGTACGAGCAAGTATATCACTTAATAATTTCTCAAAAACTCATGGAAAGTTTGATATGTCCCAATTTAAACCTGCGAATGTAGCTAAGATATTTGCTTCAGAATTTTTTTGAAATGTAGTTTTAATCCTTTATTTAAATTTTTTTTTTTTTGGATTGTCTCACTGGCTTGTCATAGTTATCGTAACGTTTGTGCTATTTAAAAATAATTTGCGAATACCTATAAATAGCTTAGACATAACTTGTACTTCTAATTGTAATTCAACAAACTGTATTAGTGCTGTTGGTGTTCCGAATAAAATAAAATAAATAAAATAAAATAATAATACAAACAGACATGTTCATGCATACAAATGATTGTACTGCCCGGGGATCGAACCCGGAACCCTTATTATAAGAGCCGACAGCTCAACCAATTACACCACATTGGTCCACCACCACTGTTTATTGATGGGTTATTATAACAAATAGTTAATTAAGTTTAAACAACCAATCTTGAACGTCGGTGTGGACTGTTGCCTTTAGATCTGGAGGGCGCAGGCCTATTCAAGTTTTCGAAATTAAAAGCTTTTTTTGATTTGACGACCCATTTGGTGTTGCGGTTGAGAGGTCGACTGCAACACCAAGGGTTCCGAGTTCGATCCCCGGGCAGTACAAACATTTGTGTGCATGAACATGTCTGTGTAATGGTCTGGGTGTTTTCTATGTATAATATGTATGTCTTTACAAAAAGAAATGTACATAAGTATTTTTATTCGTTGTTTAGTACCCATATTACAGGCTTCACGCTTAACTTGGGGCTAGATGGCGATGTGTGAATGTCAGTAGTTAAAAAAAATGTAGGTTCGACGCTCTCATGGTGAAGGAAAACATATGAGGCAATCTCCGCCTCCGAAGAGATAAAGGTTGTGCGTAAAGTCGGCGCGTGTGTTTTATCCCTAAGGTATCTAAGCTGCAGAGTTCAATGCAAATAGTCAATCGTGTTATGAAGAGACGGTAAGGCACGGTTCACTGTTTGCATTTGACTTAATACCTTTATTTGTTACTGGTATTACAAATATACATTTTCGGGTAGCGTATAATAGATTTTGCCTATATAAAATAATGCATTCCTAATTTTTACAAGATTTGTTTATCATCATCAGTTCATTAAACATCCCCACCGAGGGGCACGAGCCTATCCGTATGGGGTGATTAGGCCTTAGTCGTCTACGCGGGCCCAGTGCTGGTTGGACGACTTCACGCACAACCTTTGAATTTCTTCGCAGGCGTGCGCAGGTTTCCTCACGATGTTTTCCTTCACCGTAAGAAATAAAAAAACATTTATTTGACCACACAAACATACATTGACAAACAGACGATACAACTATTACATGATTGACAATAATAAGTATAAGTGAAATTTAAAAGAATTAAAAAAATATATATATAATATATAATGCTTAAAGACGAACGTCTTTGAGCAATGCGTCCTACCCGTGCTAACATACGCAGCTGAGACATGGACACTGACTGTGGGATTGGTTCACAAGTTCAAAGTCACTCAACGCGCAATGGAGCTATGGCTATGCTTGGAGTCTCTCTTGGGGATAAGATCAGAAATGATTTAATCCGCAAGAGAACTAAAGTTACCGACATAGCCGCCGGATCAGCAAGTTGAAGTGGCAGTGGGCTGGTCATGTATGTCGCAAACCGATGGCCGTTGGAGCAGACGAGTTCAGGAGTGGAGACCGCGTCTTGGCAAGCGTAGCGTAGGACGCCCTCCGGCCCGATGGACCGACGACTTGCGGAAGGTCGCTGGTGGGAGCTGGATGAGAAAAGCGGAGGACCGGGATATCTGGCGCAAAATGGGGGAGACCTATGTCCAGCAGTGGACTGCGATAGGTTGAAGAGAGAGAGAGAAAAAAAAATAGTTACACTGATTAGGAATAAAAACAAAGCAGAAACATTAAAAATAAAATGTGGTCAAAGGGGCCACGCCTCAGCCGTAAGAGCGTCGGATAACGTACATATATTTTTCGAAAATTCGAAAACACATTGGTACGTGGCGGGATTAGAACCTCAGCCCTTCCGGTAGGAGGGCAACAGTCCACACTATTGAGCCACCGACGCTCAACTAATTAGCTCGACTAATATCAAGCCTAGTAAAAGTAAAATGAACCATTGGTAAATCTTCTTGATATATGAACCACTATATCTTTCAAATAGTGTAAGCTCAAAGCTGTGCGGTAATTTCATGGCAGGCTACATGGTTTACAACTGATCGCAAATCTTTCGGTTTGCCAGTGAAGCGCTGGTTACAATTGTAAACTTTGCTAAATATATCCCAAGTCCGGTTTATACGCTACGATATCTATCGCATTAATAAGTTACAGATAGAATTTGGATCTGTATATTAATAAAAATTTCACAACATTAAAAAAACGTTGATTACTATTCTTAAAGGGCAGTCTTAATTATGTCTTAGCATAATTTTGTTAGAGCGTCGGTGGCTCAGTGGTGTGGACTGTCGCCTTCCTACCGAGAGGGCTGAGGTTCAAATCCCGACACGTACCAATGTATTTTCGAATTTTTGAAAAATATATGTACGTTATCCGACGCTCTTACCGTGAAGGAAAACATCGTGAGGAAACCTTCATGCACGCCCGCGAAGAGATTCGAAGGTTGTGTGTGAAGTCGTCCAATCCGCACTGGGCCCGCGTGGACGACTAAGGCCTAATCACCCTTTACGAATAGGCTCGTGCCCCTCGGTGGGGACTTTTAATGAGCTGATGATGATGATGATGATGATAATTTTGTTATTCTTGTACTCACTTGTAACCTATACTCTAGGTTAGTTATTTTTAAGTATGTTCTATCTATTTAACCTATCGCAATCCACAGCTGGACATAGGTCTCCCTAATTTTGCGCCAGATATCCCGGTCCTCCGTTTTTGTCATCCAGCCTCCACCAGCGACCATTCGCAAATCGTCGGTCCTACGGGCCGGTCCTATGCTACGTTATTTACATTAAATTCTGTTTAACTTTAATTTGCTAAACTGCTTCCATATCAGCTGTGCTTGTCGTGGCAATTTGTAATTAAGGCATCACTACTTAATGTATTGAATATCTTTCCTGATTATTATATTCGTATTATAATATATAAATCGATATATAAAAGTTATTATTTAGTGTTTATATAATTTGCATTCATTACGTACACTTTCTGCCCCAATTCCTATGCATTTGATTTCTCCATCCTAAGTTTG
Source organism: Leucinodes orbonalis (assembly GCA_019425675.1). Lineage (NCBI taxonomy): Eukaryota > Metazoa > Arthropoda > Insecta > Lepidoptera > Crambidae > Leucinodes > Leucinodes orbonalis. Next base: position 43,959 of record PQWD01005703.1, read on the forward strand.
CCTGGAAGAAATTGCCGTGTGCAATAAGGCCGCCCATTGTACTTCTTCTTTTCATTTCATTCTTACATCTTTTTCTTTTCTTTTTGTGTATTTCAGTGTACAATAAAGAATTAAATAATACTCGTTTGTATCGCTTATGTATGTATATTGTCAATGTAATAAGTAAATGTAAACCGTTCTAAATAAATAAATAATTAGATTCTAAGTACAGTAGAACGCCGATTATCCGAATTAATTGTGACCGGGGTCGATTCGGATAATCGAAAATTCGGGTAATTGGACATAGACTGGTAATAAAAAAAAACGAACTGTCACATATCGAATAAACTTTATTAAGTTTAACAAACACAGGTCTACAATCAAAAATACAAAGTGTAAAAAATCATAACGATAATAGAGGCTTACGACCGATTCGGATAATTGGCGATTCGGTTAATCGGCGTTCGGATGATCGGCGTTCTACTGTATATCTGAGTTAAACAGGTTACTGTTAGTGGGGGCCATGTAAATAGAGCGCCGTTTAAAAGCATTTATTATGTTACTTTAGTCCTTATGATGTAGGTAACTCTAAAAACCAACAAATATGATAAAACAAGATTTAAGTAAAGCGCTTTAAAACATAAATGTGGGCTATCATGATGACGATGTTAAAATAGTTCAGGCTTCATTTCTCAGTTGCGAAAACAGCTTTGTTTGACTTTATTAATATTAATTTTTATTTTACTTTAATTAAATTTTCATCAATTATTATTATAATCAAATTGAGCATCCAACCTTTTGATAATATCACCAGAAAAAACATGGTTACACACATAATTTCACATAATAAAGTTCACGACTAAAGTCTTCCCGTATCAATCGACCCTCGACTTTAGTACCAATCGCAGCTGCTCCCCGTCTGATGACAGAATAGCCGTAACTGGTGTGAAATGACAGTGACAGTGTGTTTAGAAATGTGCTAGCTTTGTATACAATTTCACTTGATAAATAACATTGTATGAATGGTAAACGAACCCACTACCTAGCTCTTCGTGTAAAGGAATAAACATGCAGAGCCAAGCATCTGAATCTACACATCCAACTCTACCGACCCTAGCTTCAACAAATCTACATACCAGTGAGTGTATATCTTTGCCGATTCGCTACCGTCATGGAAATGACGCAATATTTAGTCTTTGATATGGTAAGTAACGAAACAGCCAAGCCGTACATATTTACTTATTTTAGTAGACTCGATACTGAGTCGTCTAGGTAGGTACCACCGCAGTGCCAGATATCATCCCGTGAAACAGTGTTATGCACTTTTGTGTTTCGGGATGAGGGCACTGTAGCTAGTGAAATTACCGGGTATAAAAGACCTTACATCTGTTGTCTCGGGTGACGGGCGCAGTGCAGCATTGATGGGGGATAATAACTGTCTATCAGTTGTTGGTCTCCTTTAATGCCGCTCTGTCATGTTCTGGCGTATCACTTACCATCAGGTGAGCGTCATGACCGTCCTGTACACTTATAAAAAAAAAAATGTTGTAGTTAGGGTATCTATCTTAGTTATGGTTTCAAATACGGAAATTTAATAATAGATAATTTATAATAATTATAATATAATAATAAACTTTTATTGCACATAAAACATATTACAAGGGAAAACATGGACAGAACAAAAAGTGTACAAATAAGGCGGTCTTATTACTAAAAAGCAATTTCCAGACAACCTTCAGAGAGGATAGTTCTTAATAATGATTAATTGGGCTGTGCAACAGTTAGAACCTAAGTTATATAAAAATAATAAAATACAATAAATATAATTTCAAAACATACATACACAAATACATACATATAAACATATAAATTTATTTAAAACATTTCCGGCAAATAAATTTTCTACTGTAGATTTACCCTTAGCCAATTAAAAAATCATGTACTTTACCATTAAAAGAATGAGTTGCAGTTTTTGTTTTGTATAACACTGCTCTTTGTATTTCTGTTATTGTGCGACACTTGCGCTTGTCAATATAATTCGTGAACAATAAGGTTGGTTACATAATAAGTAATTTTTGTAAAACCTAAGTTAAGGGTGAAGCCTGTATTATGGGTACTAAACATCGGATAAACATACTTATATATTTTTTTTGTAAAAACATACATATTATACATAGAAAACACCCAGACCATTACAAACAGACATGTTCATGCAGACAAATGTTTGTACTGCCCGGGGATCGAACCCGAAACCCTTGGTGTTGCAGTCGACGTATCAACCGCAACACCAAATTGGCCTTTTATTCTATTTTAGTTCCAAATAAATTGAAAAAAAAAGAGCTAGATAGTGAGTTTGTTTCACAAATTAAACAATCCAAGAAGTTATGAATTCAAACATATCCTCTCAGAAGACAAAACCGTTTATTCAAAACCAAATTAGTTCAAATCCAAATTGAAGGGTAGAGGTTTCGAAAAGATGGACATACACCACTAAATCAAAAGGGCAATATATTCAATTAACTAATCAAGACTTAGGTGAGGGGTGGCGAACTAATGACCCGGCCCGGAAAACTCCGGATTAAATCCGACCGACGTAAGATTGATAGCGAGCGATGGCCGGCCCGCAATAAACAACCGGACGACCGGACAGCCGGACCGGATCAACGTTTCTGACAATATGGCGGATATTTGAAAATTGGTATGGGTCAAATCAAAATATCTTTCTCCAAATAATTCTTTTACAGAAGCTTTTAAATCGTCAATTGTTAATATTATATTTGTGACTCTACCACCGGTTCGGAATAAGTAGGATCTCCGAGAAGAGCCGACATAAAACTCAATAGTCACTCTTTTAAACTTTTTATATCATTGGTTACAGAGTTTTGTCATTTACATACACGTTTATTACAAAACTTTTGTAACTGGAAGACCACACATCTTTATCCGATAAATATTCGTCTTTTGTGTAGTAACCTTTCTCCCTGATATCATGGCCCTGACCATACCTTATTATTATTTTGTTTTGTTTTCATCTTTTATTTCTTTTTATACTTTTTATTTCTTTTTTGGTTAATTTGTTTTCTTTTCTTATCATTACATTGTGTACCTTATATCTACTATTTTTTGTTGTTCTTATTGTCTAATAATAAGGTAATGCATGTTTTGTTTTACATTTTTGTTACTTATATATATTTATATCTTATATAGTAACATGTCTACATAAGGATAAGATAATTTTTTACCAAATGTAGCTATCCTAGCCAGAATTATCGCGCGCAAACCATAGAAGATCTATTTTTTATGTGATAGTCTTATTCTCAACGAGTCTTTGGCCACATACAAACAAACGCAACCACAGTGGCGCATATACCAAGTAATATCAAGAAAAGGAAGAAGGTTCCGTATAAAAAACGCCGGTGCAATAGCAAGAGGCCACTTAACACCCTGGCCGTGTATCGGGTCCGATTCGGAATTATCGGCCCTTACTTACATCGGAAGCCGGGAGTTTTCTAAACGGTTATGCTGAGGAAACCTGATATTTATTTTATTATTTTTATTATGGTTGAGAATTTTCTTATTAACTTATTTTAATTTTTAGGGGTTTCCTAAACCAATTAACCACCGGGACCAATTTTCCACCGGGAAATGTGTTTTCGAATTTTCGAAACTATGTACATATAATATACGTTATCCAACGCTCTTTTGGTGAAAGAATACATCGTGGCAAAACCTGCAGACGCCTGCGAAGAGATTCAAAGGTTATGCGTGAAGTCGGCAATTCCGGCACCGACAACAAACGACACCCTTTACGTGTAGGCTCTTGCCCCTCGGTGGGAACGTTTAATGAGCTGATGATGAAAGAGATTACTGTCATTGGTATTAGACATTGATGGGTTCAGTTATTTAGAAGTCTCCACCGTTATCCATAATCTATAATCATGTGATTCAGCCTGAATTATCCTGTTTCCCAAACTGAGAAAAACATAACATGACTTTTCACGTTGGATTTGAACCTACGCGTATCAAATCTAATTCTTACGTTCTGGTCATTACAAACGTAAAATAAAATTGAGAAACAACTACCCAAGTGATGTCATCAATCGATCTTATCTGTCACCCTCATAAACATTGCGACTGCTGCATAACACCATCCGTCCGCATTAACATGGCTAAGCCCGCGTCCACCAACAATATGGGATTATTGCTTCCCGACATTGATCGGACCTTAGATTTATATGGTGCAAGGGATTCCTATCCTTATCACTTTGACCGACGGCCTACCACCGTGGACGGTTGTATACAGAATGAAGCGTGTGTTTTTGTTTTTGGTAAAGTTATGTTTGTTCATGGTTAGGTTATGTTTGTTTGTGTAAGGTTTACCGGTTGGCTGAGTTAGTTTGTGGTTTTTGTTTTGAGTTGTATTTGTAGTATATTGATCAATTTGTTTAGTGTGGACACAACTACAAATCTCTCCTTTTTCCAAACATGGCCATGAATGGAGATATCACTATCAAAGTCTTAAATGTCCACTGCTGAACGAAGGCCTCCCCTAATGATTTCCACGCGGACCGATCCCTTGCAGTTGACATCAATTTGCTACCCAGTGGCGTGCACTCCATATATGCATATAGGCAGTGCTTACCATGTGCGTCCAGACAACCTGGAAAATCGCCAATATATTAAATGATTTCTCTTTGTTCGCCTATTTTTTTCTACAGATTTGAAACCATAGGCGACTTACTGTCACCAACAGCACTCAATTCGACAAAAATGGGAATTACGTATTTATTTTGCGATTAGTGTCACTCAATTTGCATACCCTACTCATAATTGTGCACGTCACTGCTGCTATCCGCCACCTTTACTACCACCTACTCGTTTACATAACTATTAAAACAAATTATAACAATTAAACTCGATTCATAGGCGTTTAACTCTGACAAATCGGGATAAAAAATGTATTGTCTCCTAGAGATGCCAACGCATAAAAAAACATCATAATCGGTTCATAAACGACAAAGATAGCGACAAACATAAAAAGCATAATACGGTTGAAATTAATAACCTGCACTGGGCCCGCGTGTACGACTAAGGCCTAAACACTCTATACCTACGGGTAGGCTCGTGCCCCTCGGTGGGGACGTTTAATGAGCTGATGATGATGAATAACCTCCTTTTTTAAAATCGGTTGAAAAGATATAAATTACTGACGTACGTTAATATTATTATAGTACACAGTAGCGTGATATGCATTACATATTTTATTCACATGACCTTACATTACTAACATTAATACAAACGTAAATCTTGCCTTTTTGGGCACACTAACCATAGTTCCTTTTAATATAATACTTACAGTTTTCACTGTATTTTTAAACTTGTTTACTGACCTGAAACAAAAATGAAACAATTAGCATAATAACAATAACATAATTAGATAATTGACAACATTAATCGTTGACGTACTTTTTGTGAATTGTCAAAAAGGAACGATTCTAAAATGTATTTGAATTTGTATGCGAATAGTGAGTTGTGACGTCATTGCTCAATATCATCAATTGACCCAATAGTTCATTTCTTTTTTCGTTATATTAAAGTGTACAAGGCGGTCAAGACGCTCACCTGATGGTAAGTTATATGACAGAGCGGCATTAAAGGAGACCAACAACTGATAGACAGTTATTAATCTCTGTCAACGCCGCACTGCTCCCGACACTACAGACAACAGATAAATTAATATGGGTAGGTACTAAACAACGGACAAACATACGTATATACATTTTTTTTATAAATACATACATATTATACATAGAAAACACCCAGACCATTACAAACTGACATGTTCATGCACACAAATGTTTGTACTGCCCGGGGATCGAACCCGGAACCCTTGGTGTTGCAGTCGACCTCTCAACTGCTACACCAAATGGGTCGTTTAATAATAATACGTCTCTTAGGCCCATATTCTAGAAAGAGACTCAAGCATTGATCTTTTGGTAGCGTTGATAGCGCTCTATACGATAAATAGCGCCATCTCTTTCTAACTTAATTTAAGTACAGATCAACGTTGAGTCTCGTTCTAGAATACCTTAATGTCTAGGTGCTTAACCTCGGAATGAACACTATGAGTGCACTAAAACCGCCCTAAAACGATACTAAACCCAAAACTGACACTAATCCGTTAACATCAAGACTTATTACCTCAAGCGGAGATCAGTGTGACGTGGAGTAATGACGTCATCCCGAATCCCGGATGCGGGATACACGGGATTGCGATACCGCGGGATGCACTGCCCGGGATTAGCTCTTCAATTTGGCAGGGTCGTCGAGATTATGGACTTGCAAATTGGTTTTAGTATGTCAGGGTTGATAAGTATGCCCAATTAAGATTGCTTAGTGTGGCTTCGTCTATTTTAATTATTTTGATTCACAATATGAGTTATTCTTTATCGTTAGTAGCTCAATGGTGTGGATTGCCTTCCGATCTGGAGAGTGCAGGTTGAAATCCCGCCACGTAACAATGTTTCCGAATTTTCAAAATTATATGTACGTTTATCCGACGCTCTTACGCAAAGGAAGATATCGTGAAGAAACCACGCCCGCGAAGAAATTCAAAGATTGTGCGTGAAGTCAACCAATCCGCACTGAGCCTACGTGGGTCTATACGAGTAGGCTTGTGCCCCTCGGTAAGGATGTTATAATGAGCTGATGATGATGATGACTGTATATTGAGCTTCATATTAAAGCTAATCGTTCTAAATTAAAAAAAAGAAGTCATATCCAATTACATCAAAGCAAAGAATTGACACTCCCGCGCGATCACTCCGAATTAGGATTACTGGAACCTTTGCACAGTAAATTGATACAAACACGTACGTACAAAGGAAAGTGCAAATCAAATGAGCTCCAAATCGAATCCTGTGACAAGGGTGCATCGCTCTGCAGTTGTTTACGGATTCAGCTCGAGTTTGTTACGTGTCGAATTTTGTTTTTCAGTCGGTTATTTCGGTATGTATTTGTTGTGTTATGAGTTATGAATTATCAGGTACTATTTTAACGACCCATTTGGTAGTAAACCATTTGGTGCATGAACATGGCTGTTTTTTTATAGGATAGGGGATGCAAACGAGCAGACAGATCACCTAATGGAAAGTGAATACAGCCGCCCATGGACAAATGCAACACCAAAGGAGCTACAAAATGTGTTGCCGGCCTTTAAAGCAAGTGTACAGTATTTTCTTGAAGGTCTGCTTGTATTGGTCGAGGCGTTTTCTATGTATAATATGTATGCATACAAAAAAAATATATAAGCATGTTTATGAGTTGTTTAGCACCCGTAATACAATTTTCACGATTAACTTCGGGCTAGAGCGCGTTGTGTGAATTTGGCAATGTTTAACATATATTTACTTAGGTTGGCTGCAATGCTATGAATTTTGTGTTATGTTGGTAACACACCTTCTTTATTCCTGTATCTTCTTTATTGGACGTTGATGGTAATTGTAACTGTGATGAGAATTTATTCATCATCACCATCTCATTTTACATCCCCTCCGACGTGCACTAGCCTACCTGTGTAGTGTGTTTAGGCCATAGTCGTTATATTACTATTGCTGTTTGCTTCGGCTAATCTTTGAAACGGTTAAACCGATTATGACGGGACTCTAACGGGCAGATATTTAATTCATAGAGAAGTAACTAAGCCAAATTAACCTAAATATATGCTTTAAATTATATAATACCAACATTCAAGCTACCTTCCTACGATGTTCAATGTTCTATAAGATTAGTATAATCATTCGAAAGGCAGACAAGAATAGATTCGTGATCCGGCGTCTGATCCAGAGGAGGCCGGAGGCTGCGCTTGCGCGTGTCACTGACGCGTGAACTTAGGCTTTGGTGAGCGTAGAATAGCGATTTTCCATTTAAATTAAAAATGCTACAAATAGTCTTTTTGGATGAAATAGATTGCTTCATATGTAATATATGCATTTTAAAAAATATAAATAAAAGTATTTGTATCCGTAGTTAAGTTCACATACCCTCATTAACAGAGTCATTCCCACTATACAATGTTACTAAAATAAATTTACAAAAATGAAAACAATATATGTATTACTTATGAAAAGTTATATAACAATATATTTATGTTATATGTGATTTTTATAACAGTCAAATCGATTTGTACACAATGGAACAATTTTACGAATTGAATCTCGTGGATGAGAAATAATTTTTCAGAGTAGTCGATTGATACCTGTCAACTTCTCTCAACTGCTATTACGAAAGCTTAAAGATACAATCTCCGTGCAGTACGACATTTCTGCGCCTGATAGATGTTCTTTTTGTACGAATATGTATATATTCGAAGAAAGAAATAAGGATTTATTAATTAAGTACATCGCAACACAAAATCACATTGAAACACATCACAAAAAATGAACAACAATTATAAAACCATCTAACTAAGCTATTGTAAGAAAATATATATATTGATTCAAATATTGACGCTTTTTTTTAAAGATCGCAGAAGCCACTCGTATTACCATAATTTTTTAAATTATTCATTATTTTTTTTCAATCTTCGATTATTGATGCCGCTACCGCTTATACACTAAGTCCCGCCCGTCCAAGCAGTCTCGGCCGCACTAAGCGAACCGGTCCGCGCACACCGACAACCGCTCTGTGTGAGATTTGATTTATGTTAATGGTGCAATGTTGATTTTTGAGCCCAAAGGAATTCAAGTGTTGTCATCGGAGGATTTGTTGGTACAGTCGGCTATTTGATAAAAAAACAAGTCAATATTTTACTATGTTCAACACTAAAATTTATAAATTTACTTAAAACTTTAAACGCCATGACGGTCACTGTTGTTCGACAAATTATAAAATTTCTATTGTGTCTGGTTTCTTGGCAGTCAGTGTTAATATTTACATTAAGTATAGAAACTCGTTGACTGTTATCCGTTTATTGCCCTTCATGTTAAGATAATTCTGCTCTTTCTCTTATTGTAGCTGTTTTTTCAGTATCGGTTCAGCCGTTTCATAGTATTGCCAGAATATTCAGACGGACAGACCAAAAATTTAATAATTTCTTATTGTAAATTAACCGCAAAAGAATACAAACATACTCGTACGCCCAATATTTTCTATCTATTACATATAAATATAATTGGAGTGTCTGTTTGTAATATTCAAATAACATTTTTTTCTTCATGCATATGGATATATATACGGTACATTTATACCAAAATAACAATTTTCATCTTTTTGTCTGTCTGTTTGTTCCGGGTAATCTCTAAAACGGCTGAATAGATTTGGTAGCTGATGTAATTATGAAAAACATAGGCTACGAGTGCTTTAAAAAAATCACGCAATATTACCGAGCGGCGGCCACGTGTCGCAATATAGATTATGTTTTACTGCGAGAATATCTAATAATGCGGGTGATACCGCGGGGAACAGCTATATAAAACAAAATATAAAAAGTCCAAATTTTCGTAGCAGACTGTACATTTCTCCAGAGAGTGTCAGATCATATCAGGGTTTATTCTTTATTCCCTATTCCGGTGTCGTGATCCCTACACTAGTGGCTACTACCACGATTTATGGGCTACTTTAAATTACAAGATTTATGTAGTGGTAATAATATTTGATGCTGCTAACACGCGTTTTGAAGTTGAAACAAAACCATTAAATCATTACATAAAAGCTACGTTATGTTTGTTAATTGAAATTTAAATATGAAATTCTTGGAATAACCATGTTCAAATATTTAATAAATCATTGATACATACAACTTGTGAAATATTATCATTTCTACTAATAATTCAAATGTTTAATTTTGTGAGGTGAATGTGTAACATGTAATACTCGTATATTTTATCACCTCGGGCGGTTCAGCGGACATTTGTTTGCATGATCCAGTATTTTTTTTAGTTGGGTGTTTTTGTATTGACAATATACGATGATTTTACGAATTTTCCCTCCTAGCTTGATTTGGGTCTTAATGGCGCTGTGTGATTATTTATTATCATAGGATAAAAAACTTCTTTTTTGGGGTTACGTAGCCAAATGGCAAAAAACGGAACCCTTATAGATTCGTCAGCTTTATCCTTCTGTCGACGACATAAACGGTGAGCCTATATTTAGTCGTATTAAAGCTGTAGTAGGTGCCAAAGTAAATACAAATTATTTTATTTTATGTTACATGCTGCTGCGGAACCCCCCAAGGGCGATTCCGACTGGCGCTTGGCCAATTTTTATTTCTCATTGTAAGTGAACTGTATCTTTTCTTATGAGAAATAAATATCTAAACCCAACAATCTCTTATGTGGAAAGCACGCAAATAATAAAAATCTGGATTCATGATTTATAAATCAAGTTCAACACAAACTTCAAACTACTCGGCCAAAGGATTTGGATTCAATCTAACCACTTGTGTCTCAAACATGCGTAACTCAGGCCCCTTGCCTTTTGAGTCTGTAAACAACTTAATTTAATAGAAAATTCCCATTTCATAATTGACTTTTCCCCTTCTCACCCGGAGGTGTTGATATGATCCAGAGGGACTCTATCCTGTTAATAGCGCATTCAGTATAGAGAATAGGTACAGTCGAGAATAATTTCATTCTTCATTTCATAAATATTTTTTCTTAATTTTCTCACTTTAAAAATATTTTTTCTACCCTTACCATTAATTATTAAATATTACGGAATAAAATAAAGCCTATCGTATATATTAATCCAGGGTGTCAGCTAGCTCCATACCAAATTTTATTAAAATCGCTTCATACGTTGAGACGTCAACAATCACAAACTTTCGCCTTTATAATAAAAAACTAATACATGGTAAAAAAATACTATTGATTTTTTATAAAATAAAATACGTTTTCATATGGTTTTTGTGAGCGCTTTTGTAGTAATCAAATGATAAAGTTTCTGCCCAAACGGGGTCTGTGTTCGACACATCATATTTAATTTGAATTATACCTATTCAACTCTCATAATAGTTCCAATGCAGAATTTGAATTTGAAATGAACATTTTTGCGCCTTAAATTAGTAGATACTTAATGTAGGTAATATTAATTTGATGTCGACTGTACCACTCAATTTAGACTTAGCCGGAATCTATTGGGGTTGGATTGGTTTAGCTTTCAGAGGCGCTGGCGCGTCAACAGGGGTTCGAATCTCGGGTGGGGCTTTGAAAAAAGTCCGTCAATTGGCAAAGTTTTCAATTGACTGCTACTGATTGGAAAAGCTTTTCTGTGTTCCATTTTAGACAAGAAAAGCGATACTAGCATGCGATACCAAGTAAAATGTTTTACTTTGTGGTAGACTCGATACTTAGTCGTCTAGGTAGGTACCACCGCAGTGCCAGATATCGTCCCGTAAAATAAGAGTGCTATGCACTTTTGTGTTTGGGGATGATGGCACTGTAGCTAATGAAATGACCGGGTATAAGAGGCCTTACATCTGTTGTCTCGGGTGTCGGGCGCGTGCGGCCAGTGTTGCCACCTTAGCCCTTTTGTAGCTAGACCTAGCGCTTTTTAGTATAGGTGAACTCCTTTTTTAACGATTTAGCCCGAAAGAGCAATCTATCTCTTTTTCACTGTCTTGAAAATATTACCAAATTATGATGTTTTCGACATGCTAACAAGCACTTTTTGCTATTTTATCGGTCATGGTGACTTTTTTTTTGGTGCTCCAAAAAAAACGGCTTCATGACATGATTATTCCAGCATTTTAGAACAGAAAATCGTGTTATGGTCAATCTAGACCTTTTTTATTTCTAAAAAAAGCCTTTTTTCTAAAACTGAGGTGACAACACTGAGTGCGGCATTGATGGAGGATAATAACTGTCTATCACTTGTTGGTCTTCTTCAATTCCGCTCTGTCATGGTGAGGCGTATCACTTACCATCAGGTGACCGTCCAGTTCACTTCGTAACATAAAAAATATATACTTATACTTTCCTGTATTTTCTTTTTTAAGGGAAAGTGTCTCGTAACAACCTCCATGGTGTAGTGGTCGCAGCGATCGATAGAGATCGCTACATGGTCCGTGGTCATAGGTTAAATTCCCGCGGGGCAGTGAAAACTCATTTTATGCTATTTTTCACAGTTTGTGCAGCCTGAACCACCTGATTGTCCAAAATGAATTATTCTGTGCTTTGGAGGCCACGTAAAGCCTTTTTCTAATGAAATCTTCCTATTGCATCTCTTGTTCAATAAATTAAAAAAAAATGTAAAATAAGTAACTATGTGACCAATGATATAAAAAGTTTAAAAGAGTGAGTATCGAGTTTCTTGCAGGCTCTTCTCGAAGATCCTAATCGGGAATCGGTGATCATAAAAATATAATAATAACAATTGACGATTCAAAAGTATCTGTTACAGATTTATTTGACTAAAGATATTTGCATTTGATTTGATTTAAGAAATTGCCCATTTCTTACATTCCGTATGAGCACCAAAGAAATAACAGCTAAAATGATAATGCCTGACTTAATTAACCAGAGGTGTAACCAGTAGATTAGGTTACCGGTAACCGACCGCGATAGTGCGGTCGTGCAAAAGTACCGATTATCAAACCGATTGGATTCCGAGATAGAGTAACGGTGGCTGCGTCCAACAGAATCACTCGAGGCATATCTTACACTTTGAATCATGTTTAGATCATGTCTTTGTTAGTACCGACGAATATACTGTTATTTTAACATCGTGGAATTTAAATCATATAAATAAAATGACCTATGCGGTCTAATAGTTCGGATGTGGGGTGCTATAATAAAGGTTTAGGGTTCGATCCCCGGACAGTCCATACATTTATTTGCATGAAAATATCTGTTTGTATTGTGTTAGGTGTTTCTATGATTATATTAATATATCCGCATGTTTATACTTCTTTAAAATCACACACGCAGGGAAAGGTCTTCCCACAAATCTTGCTCATCTAAAGTTTATATTTAGTTGGGGTTTAAGATGGGGTTAAATAGCCCTAATTAAACTAGATTTGAGGAGTACGTACAAGTATATACTGCTTTTCCAGACAATACATATTATACAAAGAGTCTTGGCAACGTTCCGCAAAAAAATAAAATAAAAAACAGAGCCCTGGGAGGTCGTATACGCAGATATCTCAATCTAACCTATTACTCCTGGTGGAATGCTGCCATAATAGTGTAGTCATTATCATCATGACCAATGCAGCCTAATATGTCCACTGCTGAACGAAGATCTCCCCTAATGTGATCTGCTACCCAGTGGCGTGCACTCCATATATGCAAATAAGCAGTGCATTCCCTGTGCGTCCTGACAACCCAGAAAATCGCCAACTTATTAAGTGATTAATAAGTTGGCGATTAAGCAATATATTTTTGATAATATAATGTACGTACGTAAGGATATCCACACTTTTGAAAAAACAGTGATCATCATAATTTTAACACTAGGAATAAAAACAAACTTGCTGTTCCGAATCTTCGTCTTCACAAAGTAGGGAAATCTTTGTCGGAAATTGTATAAAGTATTTTAATAAAGTGCCACAAAAATATTGTTGATTTGCCCTTGCATAAGTTTAAAGCTTTAATTAAAACTACCTTGTTGAAAAAGGATATTACACAGTAGATGAATATTTAGCAGACAACATTTTGTGTGTTAGTCTGCCTGCATTGTGTTCCAGGAGCAGACGCATATAATTGAATTGTATAAATTTGTTATTTGACCAAACTCTGTAAAACCAAGTATTGAAAGAGTAACCCACGAGTTTCTTGCCGGGATCTTCTCGTGGATGCAGCATTCCGAACGTGTAGAGTCATTAGATTAATAAAAAAAATTATATACTGTTTTGACGATTCAAAAGTATCTGTAAAATTTTATTTGAATAAAGCATTTTTCAATTTCAATTTCAATTTCAATTTCAATTGATTCCTACCCATTCGCCCATTTTCCTCTACAGTCATCTGCTGTCAACGACAACACTTAATTTGACAAAAATGTAAATTATTTATTGTTTTTGCAATTAGTGTCATTCACTTTGTATACCCTACTCATAATCTCTGGGCACGCCACTGCTGCTACCCGCCACCTTGACTAAGGTCATCAGTCCATTTGGTTGGGGGTCGGACTAAGCTTCTTTTCCCGTTACGTGGACACCACTGGAGATCCATTCCGCCCCATCGGCTATTATACGTACTATGTGCCATAATCTAGGCACTGCAATACAATCTAGACATGAACAATTCCAGATACTTCCTATGAGCTTGCGGTTCTCTTTATCTGAGACATTAATTTTAGAAGACCAGACTCTTGGAGGCCGCGCCTTGGATTCCTGATACGATATCTGAAAAGGTACGGTCCACTGGCAGCGGGCCAACTGAAAGAACAAAAAAATAAAATAATTAGCTCAAAATTAAAAAAACAGGAATATCTATTTTAAATTTTAGCAGAAAATGGGGTAAATCTATGTCCTAGTAGCCTGTAATAAGTTGAAGAGAGACAAAAAGTGAATGCGACAGCGCGGTTTCTTCGTTCATCCTAGCCTTATACGGATATAGATATCTTCAGACCTCCTGCTAAGCGTAAAGATCGGTAAAACAAATCACTATCGGTGGCCCAGGTACAACAATTGACTATAAAGGGCTATTCAAAGTAAAATTCCATGTATTTTATTTACGGCTTACAATAAGGACTTTTAACTACAGACACAGAAAATTATTACTAAATAAGAACAAAAATTAATTTCGAGAATTGAAATCGGCTTCAAGGGTTTTGACTTGTTTGAGAAAGAAAACTTCAAGATTACAAGACATCAAATATTTCTTAATATTATTTCTTACATTCATTAATTCAGTTTAAATAAATAAATAGATGCGAGTAGTCCGCTGCAAGTGACACCCCACCCGATCCATACTTTCTAGGCCCGTTTTAGCTGCAGGCACAATGATTATCTTGGATAGCGGGACTGCGGAAACTGGCACAGGTGATGGTGACCGCGTAGGGTTCGCCTTTACTCAGTATGCTCCGTAAAACTAAAAAGTACTTGAAAGGGTTTAATTTATATTAAAAAGGTTATTCGATCAACCTAGAAGACTTGAAGTGTTGGCATCTAGCTCGAATAAAGAAGTTGAGGTTTAAATATTTGTTCATTGTTGCGGTTTTCTTCATAAAGTACAGTCGGTCTACGCGATAAGACTAAATGCCATTTTTTTAAATTAGTGAAGATTATAACAGTTACAGCGTCGGTGGCTCAATGGTGTGGCTGTCACCTTCCTACCGGGGGCTGAGGTTCAAATCCCGACACGTACCAATGTGTTTTCGAATTTTCGAAAATATATGTACGTTATCCGACGCTCTTACGGTGAAGGAAAACATCGTGAGGAAACCTTCATGCACGCCTGCGAAGAGATTCGAAGGTTGTGTGTGAAGTCGTCCAACCCGCACTGGGCCCGCGTGGACGACTAGGCCTAAACACCCTATACGGGTAGGCTCGTGCCCTCGGTGGGGACGTTTAATGAGCTGATGATGATAACAGTTACAAAAATCTATTGTATTACTTTTACCATCTCAGGATGGCAGTCGTTAGCAAACGCCAATTCGCATTGGGCCCACGTGGTGGGTTACGACCCAAACTTCCCAAAGTTATGATGAGTGGGAAGGTCTGCCCCTCGAGTGAGATATACAGACTAGTCCTTAAAAGGAATACTAAGTCTCAATTAATTTCTTAGCAGTATTCATCCACTACATATGGATGCCTAGCACCATTCCCAACAGTGGTTCTCAGAAATCCCCCACGCCTACAGTATTAACGGCCGACCGAGGATGTCGACCCATTACAAATTCAAATAAGCCTAGATGGGCCGATTGGCAAAGATCAGTGACAGATAAACAACTACCGTGAAATGCCTACGATGGATTTTAAATATAAAATCTTTATTGCACAAAGAAAAAGAATAACAAAAACACGGAGGAACAGAACAGTGTACAATAAAGGCGATCTTATCGCTATAAAGCAATCTCTTTCAGACAACCTTGAAGAGAGGATAAAAGTTTAAAGTGTTAAATGTCTTTTTTATGCATCAGTGAACGGACGGTCAGTGCGCTCACCTGGTGGTAAGTGACACGACTGACCATGACAGAAGCAATGTTGAACGAAATGTTAAGTAGGTAGTTATTATTCTTCCGTCAACAATGCTCTAAAGCCGTCACCCGAGACAATAGATAGATGTCTCTTATACCCGGTAATTTTACAAGCTAAAGTGCCTCATGTTGAAATACAGAAGTACAAACACTCCTATTTCACGGACAATATAAATTCGAATTCTTATATATATGAAATATGTCGTTTAAATATAAAGTGGAGGGAAGGGGATATATCAGGGCTCCGGTAACACTCGGCGAACACAATCAAAGCAACTTTTGAGACCGGTTTTCTGTGAAGCTGTGGTATTACTCCAGTTAAGCCAGCCTATTTGCCGAAGCGTGGCTATTCCACACATCATGGCTATGGAGAAATTGGGTAGTCACCCACACGTGGACTAACGTGAAGAGCTAGGTGTCCATGATTTTCTTCAAGAGACAAACAACAAACAAAGAAAATACAGTGAATTTTTAATGTAGATATTTATTTGACATTATAGATTTACATTTAATTCTAGGATAACTACAATAAATATTATATACGAATGCAATATTCAATTCAATTCAGTGAAATTACCGACCTAACATCTGTTGTATCGGGTGACGGGCATAGTGTGTAGTGGGTTGATGGAGAATAATACTGTCTATCAGTTGTTGGTTTCCTTAATGCCACTCTGTCATGGTCTGGCGTATCGCTTACATCAGGTGAACGACAAGACCGTCCTGTACACTTATAACATAAAAAAATGGTAATGACTCCTTACTATAAATTATGAAGAACCTATCACCTAACGATCAATGAACAGTCACTTCTGTATTTAATGAGCACGTTTAGAAAGCTTACTTACAAAGTCAATGTCAATGTTAATTGGTGTTACGTGTACTTATATCCGTGTTTGAGTTCCGCCTCTATCAGGATCGACTTGCCAAATTTACATACATTTAAACCATTAATCTATGTATAAGGTTCGCGGAAATTGGTATTTGGATTATTTTTTGTACAATTGTATACTTAATTAATGAAAGAGTCCATGATCTGGTCTGAACGTGGAGTTTAGATTCGTGTTTAGTTCGAGTCCCTATTTTTTCGCGGTTTCGTTAGGAGACTAAAAAACTTCTATTGGGTACAACGTACAATTAATAAAAACAAACAAATATTTTTTTTAATGTTATAGGTGTAAGGACGGTCAGGACGCTTACTTGATTGTAAGTGATACGCTGTTCATGACAGAGCGGCATTGAAGGAGACAAACAACTGATAGACAGTTATTATTCTCATCAATGCACACTGCGCCCGAACCGAGACAACAGATGTTAGGTCTCTATACCCGGTAATTTACTAGCTACAGTGCCCACATCCCGAAACACAAAAGTGCATAACCTGCGTGCATACACTCTGTTTTCACGGGACGATATCTGGCACTGCGGTGGTACCTACCTAGATGAATCAATATCGGGTCTACTACCTAATAAAAATATATTACTGAAATCTGGTCTAGTCTAGCCAATCAGGGACAGCCTTAGCATAAACTGAAGTAGTATGGGATTGACAATCTATCTGGTAAGAAACTTCGGCTACTACACCAAGGGTTTCAGGTTCGATCCCCAGGCAGTAACAAACAATTGTGTGCATGAACATATCTATTTGTAATTGTCAGGGTGTTTCCAATTATAAAAACGTATGTGTGTATGTTTATCCGTTATTTAGTACCCATATTACAGGGAAGATGCTTAGTTTAGAGCGTATTCCCTTTTGAAAGGCCGGCAATGCTTTTCAGTGCCCTCTGGTATTGCAAATGTACATGGGCGGCGGTGTCATTTACCATCAGATGAGCCGTTTGCTCGTTTGCCTGCTTTAATATAAAAAAAGATGGTGCTGTATAAATGTTGGTAGGTATTTATTTATGAAAATGCTTGATAATAAGTCTTAAAAAGTATGCCTACCTTTCGTACATTATATACTTTACATACTAAAGGTTGGGTATTTTACATAGCTGATCGTCTACTTGACATTGCGAATCCCTGCCTCAAGACGCTTCAGTGGTTATGACTTTGCAGAACGCAACCATTAGGCAAATAAGGGTTGCACTTGAGGAAGCTAGGCCCTTAATCGTACTTGGCCCTACGGCTAAAAACGCCGAATAGGATCATTTGTATTAATTTGCTTTTTCATATTTTTAGAAGGATTAGTTACTTGGAAAGCTTATCAAATAAAGACAATATTATAGTTAAATTTTTTTTAAAATATAACTGTATTACAAATTAGTTTTTATAATATTTATTTTCTTACTAAATATATTTAATGGAGTATTTTTTTTCGGCAGTAGGGCAGGGCACATAGTGCGTAGAACCGATGGCCGATGGGGCGGAAAGATTCTCAAGTGGCGTCCACGTAATGGGAAGCAAAGCCTAGGCCGACCCTCAACCAGATGGAGCGATGACCTGGTTAAGGTGGCGGGTAGCAGATGGATGTCAATTGCTAGGGATTGGCCCGCGTGGAAATAATTAGGGGAGTCCTTCGTTCAGCAGTGGACATAATTAGACTGTAATGATAAGGATGATTTTTGTGTTTTAACACTAGATTTATTGAATTCCCGTTAACTAGAATTAAGTAGTTAGGTAAGTGAATTGGTGAGTGCTAATGATGACCATCTCAAGAAAGTAATCAAGCGCAACAGCTTTCCATATCATCCGAAGTATAATAAGTATACATATAAGAGACCTAACATCTGTGCAGCATTGAGGGAGAATAATAACTGTCTATCAGTTGTTGGTTCCAATCAATGCCGCTCTGTCATGGTCAGGCGTGTCACTTACCATCAGGTGAGCGTCCTGACCGTCCGCTACACTTATTAACATAAAAATACGAGATATTTTTCAGTCACCCATCCTACAACTGACCATTGCAACAGATACTTCACTTGAGTGATCAATTGAATACAAAACCATTATACCTAATCGGCCTACTGTTCGGTCTGATCCCTGGCGCCTCTTTCCGCCATCGATCTACGCGACAACTCTACAGACAGATTCCACCTGCAGACCTTCCAGAGCTTCTTTCTTAAAAGGCCGGCAACGCATCTTGTAGCTCCTTTGGTGTTGCAAATGTCCATGGGCGGCAGTATTCACTTTCCATCAGGTGATCTGTCTGCTCGTTTGCCCCCCATACCATAAAAAAAATCGGCAATAATTAATCCCAAGGAGTTTCTTTCCATCAGGATCATTTGGACCCTATACCCCTAAATGCCTCCGTAATGAGCTCCCGATTGATTGAACGGAGAACAGTAAATCGTTCGAAGCACAACATAGTAGGAGACTACCGTCAATAGCCATATTAAAGCAACTCCAGTATAAATTACGCTCGTACTTCTAGTAATGGGTGAACGGGTGCTTATTTATCGCCTACGCGTGTGGAGGGGCGCAGGGTATAGTCATGAGCGGAGCGGCGAGCGTTTTTATCCCCAGTACCTACTTGTAGACGCTTCAGTTCCGGTATTTGGAACTCAAAACTCGTCGTGAACTTAATGCTTTGTGCACTTGCCATTAAATATCGTACCTATATGCCCACCAGGGAATCAGAAAAAAAGCAGTCTATCGGTAAGAAACTCAAGCCCATTGTTTGTAATGCCCAACAGTGACTTGTGTTGAGTTGAAGACCGGGGTTTGAGTAGGTAGTCAGATTAACAAACAATCAGATCGACCATGGTATCAAAGTTTCTGAACCACCTTAGCGCCTCTGACGTAGGTTTCTGTAACTATCGCAGCCGGATCCGACGACTTAACATATCTTCCGAAGAACGGAATTCTCTTTCTTATTAACCCTTTGACCGCCAATGACGCCTGACACAATAGATTTTGTATTGTATCTGGATTCCCGGCGTTCAATGGGTTAACCGTTCAAGTGATGTAGGCTGCAATGTCCTAACAAAGTTGAAGAACCGCACTAATCGACTGTAACTTTAATTTCTCCCGTGAGAGGCACACTTAAAGGTAAGTAGAAAAATCGCTAATCGCTACCGCTTACAACAAATCATCAGTCTTTCATTGCTTCAGCGTGTCGATCTAAAGATTGTCTTAGTTTCGTATTGATGTCGTTAATTAACACGTGTCGCAGGTAAGTGCATACGGCTCGAAGCGTTATGTGATCTGTAACGACGGAGAGTGCAAGAGTGTTTATATCGAATAGTTTAATGAGCGTTAGTAAAGAGACACTGTGACGTTAAACAAACTTCTCCGTAAGAGATTCCGTGTTACACTTCTTCGGTATTTGAATATCTCATGTATTTGTTGTGTGTGTCTGTTGTTTAACAGTGTCGAGGAATCACTGACACTGAAAATACAGTATTTTTTACTAGTTTCGATGTCAGGGTTCACCTTTTGCTGCAACCATAAATTGTAAACCCCTAACCTAAACTATACCTGTGATGACTTACTACGTATAACACCTTGGTTATGAATAAATATTATTATTATTTATTAATCTATTGCAGTTAGCAACAGAAAATAGTGAAATTACCGGGCATAAGAGACTTAACATCTGTGTCTCGGGTGACCGGCGCAGTGCGGTATTGATGGAGAATAATGTTTCTCAGTTGTTGCTCTCTTTTAAACCCGCCCTGTCATGGTCAGGTGTCTCACTAACCATCAGGCGAGCGTCCTGACCGTCCTGTTCACTTCGTAACGTAAAAACAAGTAAGTAAAAAACAAGAAAATGTATAAAACAAATATAAACGGTACTCACAACGGGTATTTTTGATCCCTTCTCGTAAATGTATGTAAAAATAAATTAAAAGGTACTAACAACAATTTTAGATCACTCTACTAACCCATATGGATGTAATAAATTGTCCAAAATAAACGTTAATCATAATTATTATAAAGTATTATTTTTCAATCAAGTTCCGGATTTAATAAAGTTGGTAAATCATTTCTAGGCAATAAAATTAACACGTTTATTAGAGAAGTTCTGTTTGAAAAGCAAAAGTAAAGGTTCCGTGAGGTGATGGCAAATTAGAATGTAATTGGCACCGTGGCTCCTATCGTGTTATAACCAATGATATTCTGTATATATAAAGGTAGATACGCCAACCGTGCCTCAAAAACGAACGGCCGAATAGAGCACAGTTTGTACTCTTTTGTTTAGGTAAATGTGTTCGAAATTAGAAATATGTGTATGTGTGCTTCGGAACACTTTTTTCGATTGTTTTGTGAGCATATCACGAATCCATACTTTTTTACATCATTGGTTATATCTTTGACTTTTTTCCTCATCCCCTTTTAGCCTATATACACGAGTACAAAAGGCTGAAACGCCACCTGGAATATCAAATTACTCGTAGCACAGGTAGGGGTAGGGGAGCGTCGGTGGGTCATTGGTATGGACTGTTGCCTTCCGATCTGATGCCGGTTCAAATCCCGCCACGTATCAATGTCTTTTCGACGGTCTTACGGTGAAGGAAAACATCACACCTAACTAATTCATAGGGTATTTATTTAAAGAAAAAGTTCGCAGGCCCACGTACAGGTGTCAACCCTAGTTAAGGAGTAAACTTTATAAGGCTATCATCATCATCAGCTCATAACACGGCCCCATCGAGGGGCACGAGCCTACGCGTATAGGGTATTGTGGCCTTACGGGCCCAATGCGGATTGGTCGACTTCACACACAACCTTTGAATCTCTTCGCAGGCGTGCGCAGGTTTCCTCACGATATTTTTCTTCACCGTAAGAGCGGCAAATAAAGTACATATATTTTTCGAAAATTCGAATTCACATTGGTACGTGGCGGGATTTGAACTTCAGCCCTCCCGGTAGGAAGGAAACCGTCCACACCATTGAGCCACCGACGCTCTCTATCAGGCTATATACCTATTACAAATCAAATTCTTCAATCAACTCTTCCAAACAATGTCTATTTTAAATAATTTAACATACAACAAAACACTTATCTACGCACTGTAACGTCATTTGGGGCATGTTACAACATGTCACAAACTAGCCGAGGTGACGTGACAAGTGACATGTGTTTTGACATGTGTCCCTGTATTTGGTATGTTGGATTTCTTGCACGCGTAAAATATAAGGTTGACAAAAGTTTAATTCAACGAGGCGGGGAGGGTTTTGCGTTTACCGTGTGCCACTCGGTGGGGACGTATAATAAACAGCCGTTTTGAGTAAACAGTCTCGTCATCACTTACCTCCCAGGGGAAACTGAGGCCAAACGTAAGCCCACCATGAAAAACTTTTAGTCACAAGATACCAAGACAATGTCAGTGTTAAAGGAAACCAAAAGACGTTTTTGTGACAACAATGCAACTCGCCTGTCATCCGAGACGACAGATTTTGGTATCTTATACCAATGATATTCTGTATAAATAAAGGTAGATACGCCACCCGTGCCTCAAAAACGAACCGCCAAAGAGAATACAGTTGAAGGCTCTTTGCTTAGGTAAATGTACACTCATTCGATATGTGTGTATGTGTGCTGTCGCTGCATTCGGTACACCTTTTTCAATTGTTTTGTGAACATTTCACGAATCTATACTTTTTACATCACTGTCTTATACCCAGTGATTTCACTTAAATTTATGACTGTATCGCAAAAAGTACTTAATATGCCATTTAAATTAATCAGTGCGGGAACTAAATTATCGTCATCATGCACTTCCCAACTTAGTTTGCGGCGACTAATTGAGTTAAGCCCGAAAATGCAATAAAGCGCAGTGCTGTGTGCAGTTTCGCGAATGAAATTTTTCCACCCGTCGACCGTGAAAGTGTTATTTGGATGCAACTGTGGCCAGTTTTGTGAGGTCCAATTTGCATTCATATTAAAATGTATGCAAAAATTAGGTCAAAATATAGAAAGACAGATAGGACGAAAATTCGTCATTTTTCTTACTTTTATTTCCTCCAACACAATAAGCCCGGGCTTCTTAACATATCAATTTAACAAACATAGGACCTAAAACATGACTGAGACGAGGTAAGTCCTGGAATGAAGACTGCGTCTAGGCATAGTAGGTCTTGGTCCACTCGAGTGACGGCTTGCGAAAGGACGCTGGTGGAAGCTGGACGAGGAAAGCAGAGGATAGAGGGCTATCTGCCGCAGTATTGAGGATACCTTCAGCCAGCAGTGGACCGCAATAGGATGAGCAGAAAATGAAAGTCATGTCCAAGATGTTGCGGTATCATTTGGGAGTTCTGTTCTCTAAGTTAAAATAATTTTTTTTTGTAAAAAAGCTTATATAATGAATAGAAAATTGTCACATGTTTACCTATATAGAGTATGTAATATTTTAGATTCAAATCTGAAACTATACAAAACAGTCTAGTGAGGATAACGAAGCCAATTTAACCTAGAATAACATACCTTAATTCTCTGAAGTATTTAAGGTTATTACTTAGTCTTGTCCTTTTAGGTGCGTTAATTAATCTTGTACCGTAATTAAATACTATGTACCGTTAAATTTGGCTTGTACCTCGTCGCGTGTTAAATGGATGGCTCTTAGTTTCGTGACGGGCATTATAATTGACGATTTTGTGACGTCACAGTTTTGAACCGCTGCGCACATTAATTTCTACCCTAATTGGATTCGAAAAGTGCGTGTAGCAGAGATTACATAGAGATGATCATATATCACCTCCGGCACGATGGACGACGACTTGCGTAAGGTCGCTGGTGGAGGCTGGATGAGGAAAGCGGAGGACCGGGATATCGGGCACAAAATGGGGGCCATCAGAACCAGGTATCGTCCCGTTAAATAGAAGCGTTTCGCAGTTCTGTGTTTCGTGATGAGGGCACTGTAGCTAGTAAAAATACCGGGTAGAAGAGACCTGACATCTGTTGTCTCGAGTGATGGGCGAGTTAAATTACCGGGTAGGAGAGACTTATCATCAGTTGTCTCGAGTGCTAGGCGCAGTGCGACATTAATGGAGAATAACAGCTGTCTCATGCGGTCTCATTCAATGTCGCTCTGTGATGGCTAGGCGTATCACTTACCATCAGTTGAGCGTCCTGGCCATCCTGCACACTTTGTTACATGAAATAAAAGCAACCTAATCAAAAATGTGTCAAAATTCAACAGTCCAATGTTCGGAATTTTTCGAATATGCCGTTCGTTAAAAATGTTCGTCTAAAATGCAGAACAGTTTGCTAACGTCAGCACTATTTATTCGGATGCATATAGGTAGCTGCATATATTTTGCATTGCAGATAAATTTCACTGGCTAATTGCTATCACGCATAACAACGACCGTTCGATTGGCAAACGGGCGAGTTCAATATAATGGGATGTGTGATCGACGATGTGAATTCCTCATACTTGCTTCTGAAGGCAAATCAAGTTAAAATCCTTGGACCACAACGACATTTTGTAAGTCGTCGGTCTAACGTGCCGTAGGGTATCCTACGATACTGTTGTCTCCAGAACTTGTCTGAAAAGTCATCAGCATCATCATCAGTTCAATCAAAGTAAAAAGGGGCACGAACGTAGGATAGGATGAATAGGCCTTAGTCGTCCACGCGGGCCCAGTGTGGATTGGCCGACTTCACGCACAACCTTTGGATCTCTTCATTGGCATGCGCAGGTTTCCTCAAGATGTTTTCCTTCACCGTAAGGGCGTCGGGTAACGTACATATAATTTTATAACGGGCAGAAAATTCGATAACACATTGGTACTTGGCGGGATTTTTACCTGCACAAAAACATCGTGAGGAAACCTACGCACGCCTGCGAAGAGATTCAAAGGTTGTGCGTGAAGTCAGCCAATCCGAACTGGGCCCGCGTGGACGACTAAGGACTATACACCCGCGTACGGGTAGACTCGTGCCCCTCGGTGTGGAGGTTTAATGAGCTGATGATGTGTGTTTTCCAGAGCGGAAGGCAACAGTCCACACCATTGAGCCACTGACGTTCAAAAGCAAAACGCAAGACGCTCGTCTGAAAAATAAAATAAAGAAATTCCAAAAAAAAACACTTTATAGTTCTTATCTCGTATTACCGGTGAAAAACCTGTTAATCTCATTTTAACAAAGCGACTGGCAATTTTAATACCGACAAAACATCAACCTACGCCTGCCCGGAGTTAATCCTAAACGGCGGGGCAACTTTTAGCGCACACATTAAAACTGATAAACCCTTAATGCAAATTGAAAGCGTGCGGCGCGAAACAAGCCGCGATGCGGTGGACGTGGGGCACGATCGACCGAGCACGGTGCGGGCTTTGTGATCCGGCACGAAGGACCACAATAGGATGCGGTTCGAAGGACCAAGTACCACTGTACGGTTTCATTTAGATAATGTAGACATGTTTTGTTTACGCAACGCTTGGTTATAGTCTAGATAGATGCTAGTTTATTGCAAATACATGTTTGATGTTATAATAAATATGTGAAGGTT
Source organism: Leucinodes orbonalis (assembly GCA_019425675.1). NCBI lineage: Eukaryota > Metazoa > Arthropoda > Insecta > Lepidoptera > Crambidae > Leucinodes > Leucinodes orbonalis. The sequence continues at coordinate 69,476 of PQWD01005703.1, forward strand.
TGACTTCATTAAAATCTCTTAAAACGTGTGCCTGTGTGCAAATGGTGTTGATTGATATCGTTGCTTTTAATCACTTAGGTTTAAACCATAGTTTAATTGTTAGTTTAGGACATTTCAAAGATTGACCTAGTTTAAAATCCTGTTTTTAAGATAAGCTATATGATTTCAAAGTTCAAAGGGCAAGGTGAATCGTTGGTCGCGTCTGCTAAATATTATTCGTTACATAAAAACTATTTCCCGAAAATATCCAAAATCTAAAACAAGGGACTCGTCTACGGGCTTTTTAAAATAAATTTTGCTATACGTTTTTAATTAAGCTGTAAAATGTATTAATAAATGTCATCTATGACAACTTTCCTTTGATAATGATTATCCGGCTCGAAGGACCACCAAGTTGCACACATGCAAACACAGATTAAACTGATTAAAACATATAAAAACTATATAAAGAAAGATATTCATATGTAATAAAACCCTCAAAATGCACACAACTTTAGTGAAATATGTTGTAATTTATCCGGCTCGAAAGACCAAAAAGTTGCACCGAAATATTGCGCACAGATTTTACCAGTTATTATGCATACCGGCCAGTGTGCGGATATTCGGCAGGAACGCCACTCAGCGGGATGCGGCTTAGTTAATGCACTGCAGTAACACACTAACGGATAATATTTTGTGAGAAACTCTTTAGAAATATAAATCACATATTGACTAGCGCTTGATCAAAATACTCGACAAAAAACCTCATGATAGCGACTACCCCTCTAGAGTAATGGTTGTGACGTCGGCTATTACACCGGGGGTTCCGGGATATATCCTTGGACAGTACAAACGTTTGTGTGCATGAACATGTCTGTTTGTATTGGTGTGGGTGTTTTCTATGTATAATATGTATGTATTTACAAAAAAAGTATATAAGTATGTTTGTCCGTTGTATATTTTCCATATTACAGGCTAATGCTTAGTTTGAGGCTAGACGTACCTAGTCTTGCACTTGTACCTAGTCTTGCAACTCCATTGCCTTTCTCAAAATAGGACAAATTAAGGTACATACGTAGATGACCTGCTAAGTATAAAGATAAAAGATGACATTTTAAAACGAGAGAATAGCATTCGATCAAATATGCAAGAAAACTCAATTTCAAATTTCTAGCTTGACTTGTTTGCCCGGATAACATTATAGTAATTACCTAAATTTCTTCAAGTCTAGCCAATTAGTGATATAGCTAGACTTGATCCTAATTAGGCTAAGAGGCTTTATCACTACAATGTTACCAGTGGTATACTAATTGGCTCCGATGTCAGTTTAAAATGTCTTTATGACAGTCGACTTGGGCTCTTATTCCGCTAATGTTCGTAATTTTGTTTGAATAGTAAAATTTTGGGGGATGAAAGAATGGAGGAGACCCATGTCCAGCAGTGGACTGCGACAGAGTTGAAGAGAGAGAGAGAGAGTAAAATTTTGCACGCATTAGCTTTTTTAAATCGACTTATACCCAAAAGCGTCTGTTGCCTTCCGATATGGTGGGTGCAGGTTCAAATCGTGCCATATACCAGTGTATTTTCGAATTTTCAAAATAATACGTACGATTACCCGACGCTCTTACGGTGAAGGAAAACATCGCGAGGAAACCTGCGAAAGCCTACTATGACATTTAAAGGTTGTGCGTGAAGTCGGTCAATCCGCACTGGGCCCGCGTAGACGACTAAGGCCGACACCCTTTACGGCTAGGCTCGTGCCATTCGGTGGAGACGTATATACCTGATGATTTTATCCAAAATAATATTTTGTTTGTCTTTTATTGTATTATTGGTGTTTTGACATTCGTAGGAGTTATAAACCTTTATTGAATAAGTGGTATTTTATTTTCACTGTATAGCAGATAAACTAGCATATGGTTGAACTGATGGAAACCGCTGACCATATACAATTTGCAAGTCCAGAGGTCCCAGAAATGAGTTAGAAAATGCACCTGCACTTAGGTTTTCAAAATGTGTCAATATAAATATGAAGTGCACATATGTACTAACTAGTCAAAACATGGTATCATAATTGTCGGTCACCAATCCAATAACAGACCTTTCCACAAGTTGCTTGACTTGTGTACCCGTTATAAAATCAACACTCTGCACTTCAGAGCGCGACAACGTTGTAAATTTTAAAGAGCAACGGTAACATGAAGGGTATTAATTAATCAGCGGACATGGGTGTTTGTTACGTCATCGATGCCATTAAATATAAGGGAAAAACAGCGATACACAGTGCCGGGGTTGCCAGTAGGTTTGATTAGCAGATAAAATGCACAATAAATAAAAATAATTTACTCCCTCCGTGGTCTAGTGGGGTAGAGCGTTCAGCTATGTCACTCTTAGGTCGGGGGTTCGAATCCCGCGGGAAAAGGTGACTATGTGCGATGTTTTCCAGTTTAGTTACGACATTGCAGACTGAATCACCTGAATGTCCCAAAAATACAGATGATTTCTTCGAAAGGCATGTTAAGCTTGTCCCGGATACAATCTTAGAAAATCTTTAACACCCACCAATTCGCATTGAGCCCGCGTGATTGGTCTACGGGCCAATCTCACCATAGCTATCTTGTGGAAAGGCGTATACACTGCAGTGGCTCGTTATAGGCTGATAATGAATAAGAATATCAAATTGAAGAGCCATACTTCGGCACCAACAGGTCAGCTCAATACCATGGAAAAGAAAGAAAAAAAACCCACGCCTATTATGGTTCGTCGAGTTACTTAAGTTACCGGAGGTCTAAAATGTGCCTTTCCTCATATTTACAATTTTTCTCTTTATCAGTAAGTGAAGCGGCAGTGGGCCGTTACGTATGTCGAAGAACCGATGGCCGAAGGAGCAGACGAGTTCGGGAGAAGCCGCGTCTTGGCAAGACTAGCGTAGGACGTCCGGCCCAATGGAACGACTTGCGACAGGTCGCTGGTGGAGGCTGGATGACAAAAGCAGAGGACCGGGGTTATCTGGCGCAAATAGGGGGAGACCTATGTCCAGGAGTGGACTGCGATAGGTTAGAAAGAGAGGTGACTCGTTTACTTGTGTGCCTAACCTAAAAAAGACTTATTTAATAATTTCACTAGCCCGATTAAGGAATTTTAATCAGTTACAATTATGACAACCTCCATGAATTCGGAAATCCTTCATTATCATTGCAACGGTTCATATCCCTTTAAAACCCTAAATCAGCAGATTTAGGCATTCCATTTAATACTAATGCCATCGTATAATGAACAATACTCGATATGAAATCATTTGGACTCTGATGCTAAAGGGATATGAATCAAAATGGATTATTTTGTTCAGCTATTTGTGATTAGTACTGATCTACTAGTTCCCTTATGCAGTGGTGAAGAAAACTATTCACTGTAATCATCACCACCAGCCTTTGTAATGTACCGCTGCAGATCACAGGTCTTCCCACATGGTTATGGTAAGTTTGTGTCGTCAATCAAAAAAAAGGTAGCTGCTACGACTTCGTACTTCGTCGATGCTTTTTTATGTCAATAAGTAAACGCTTGCATGGTGTTAAGTGATACGCCTGACCATTACAGATGCAGGGTTGGTGGAAATAAATCCCTGCACCACCCGAGACAACAGATATCTAGAGGTCTCTCATACTCGGTAATTTCACTAGCTAGAGCACCCGCATCCCGAAACACAGAAGTGCAAAACACTCACATGTGACGGTACCTGGCACTGCAGTGGTAACTACCTAGGCGACTATGTACCAAGTCTACTACCATGTAATTAATAATTTGGGATTCGCATCAAATCAAGCAGTTGCCATTAAAGCCTCTTGAATGTTAATGTTCACCACAATGACGAATCGACGACCAGCGGTCACAAAAGACACAGCAAAACGGAGTAATCGACTTTAAACCCAGAGGATTGGAGTCGAAACTCGCCTGCCAATTGCTAACCGCACAAAATCTCCTACGCACGGGGTTTCCACGCAATTTACCATCGATTGTCGGTAACACACATACTGATGATGAATTAAAAAAGGGGTCTGTGCAATTGTGCTGATAACAAAGAAACTTCGCATACATCGATCACATCAATTCCACACGATCATTTGTCACGAGCTGATGGCCGAATGATTCGGGTATCGGTCATGTTGGGGTATTTTTTTGACGACCGCATTGAGACACTCTCATAACAGGGTTTCATAGAACAGCAAGTTGAAGTGACAGTGGGCCGGTCACGTATATCGCACAACCGATGGCTGTTGGAGCAGGCGAGTTCTGGAGTGGAGACCTGGCTAGATGGACCGACGACTTGCGAAAGGTCGCTCGCGGAAGCTTGGTGAGGGATGTGGAAGACAGGGATATCTGCCACAATGGGAAAGACTTATCTCACCCAGCCTCCACCAGCGTCATTTGTAAGTCATCATCGGGCCGAAGGGCATCTTATGGTCATGGTACAGTCCCCACTCCAGAATTCAGCTGCTCCATCGGCTATTGGTTGTGCGAAATACGTAATCGGCGGGTAGCAAATGGATGACACTGCTAGGGATTGGTTCGCGTGGAAATTCATAGGGGAAGCCTTTTGTTTAGCAGTTGCCGTATTAGGATTAGATGATGATGAGGTACGTAACAACACAAACTATACTCAATCACATATTGCCAAACCATAATATACATAACGTACATAAGATGTGGTATAAATGTTTAGACCAGGTGTTCTGGACTCTGTTGGGCACGCAATAAATAATAATAAAAAATATCCACTGACATTCACACAGTCAGTGTTTGTTTAGTACCTATAATATTAGGTACAACGGATAAACATACTTTTTTTGTAAATACATACATATTATATATAGAAAACACCCAGACATTACAGACAGACATGTTCATGCACACAAATGTTTGTACTTCCCGGGGATGGAACCCGGAACCCTTGGTGTCTCAACCGCAACACCAAATGGGTCGTCAAACTTCAAAACAAAATATGAGGGCAACTTTTTACTTTAAAAATATAACAATACTGGTGGGCGGGTGAAAATGCCCACAGCAAAAATGCACTGTAGCGCGTCGTTTACATTAAACATATGAATATTCCAGATATGTGTTAATTATCCACATAGTTTGCCGCGGCGGCGGTGGGTTAATTGAGCGAAATCTGCCAGTGTTTTATCAACTTCATTATTGAGTAATGTTAACCCTTAACAGGCACGCGGCGGTGGAATTCCGTATCGAAAAGTAGTTTTTTGCCTGATTCGAGTTATTTGGTTTGAATATTTTGCGTTGTAATTTTATTGTTTGGTATTAAAAGTTTTCAACTGTTGTGTGGATTGTCTCAACATCATCAAATTAAGAATTAATCTTTTATGTACCTTCATACAATTTATTTTCTCACAATAATGTTGCTTTGAATTATTGCAGCGCTGTGTTAAGCAGCACATAGGTACATAGTACCAATGTCTTTTATTTTCTCACTTTAATTAAACTCATAACTCCCTCAACTCATCAATCCTCTGTGCTTGTGAGGTGGGTTACAGCCTACCCGCATATACTAGGTTACCTAGCCCTTCCCGCAATGTCTAAGCTGAGCATCGACCACCACTCTGGAAACCCCTTGGGCTCTTTGAGTAAATGTATAAGGCTGAAAGCCATCTGCGCTCGCCAATTGCCCAGTGAAGCAGTAAAGGCCATCTACGGCCAGCAGCGGTAGTCAGTTTGAAAAATAGGGTTACAGCCCAATTTATCAAAAGCTATACTGTGTTTAGGCCAATCCCTGTACTAGCAGTCTGATTATGATTAGTTTGTTGTACTAAGATTCATAATCATGATATATAATAATAATAATTCTTTATTTTCCAAAAAGTAAACAATGTGCTTAATCTATTCGCTTATAAACTATTGCTTATAAACATACAGTGAAGTATTTGGACTTCCGCAGTCAGACTGGGATACACTCCCGTATTCTGACTTTAGTGCCCTTTCTTTTATATAGTTTCTTGATATAAGTGAAGAGTAACCAAAAAAATAACATACAAAAAAATATATAATAATATTTATGTAATGATATATTGCTAGTGTACTTAATATGAATATTTGTGTGTCTAAGAGCGTGCGGGATTATGCGTCTGAGTGGTGCGTATGCGTGTTTGTGTAAATCTGTATAATAATTAATATTTTTGTCTGTAAATTTTAATCAATGAATAATAATTGACGCTTTAAAAGTAGGTTTCTTTTTGAAAATTATTTAATTCCAAAATATTAAATCGAGTTTCAGTTATCTATGTCAGTACAGGAAAATAAAATCCTTAAAATTCTATACAAAGGCGCCAATCAAGCAAATTCATTAACTCTCATTATATAAAAACGTGGTCTTGCAAACATTCCTCGCTCGGTACACTTTGTACCCCGACGCCGCCATCTTTTCAACACGCAAATACTTCTAATTAGTATAATTTGCGAGGTCTTGTTAGTGTCGAGATGGTGGTGCAAGGGTTCTGGGAATAATGGAAATATGGGTGCACTGTTTTGGAAAAGCACTGAGATTGCGTTGCTTTGAAGTGGAATCTTTACAATGTAAGGCTGCGAAATGAGGTCGCTCTGATTCCGTGATGAGTTGACTAAATATTTGAATTAATAATCTTTAACATATAATGTTTTTTTTTCTCCATACATATTGATATAAAATATATACGTATATTATTTTTTTTATGTTCTGAGTATACAGGAGGATCAGGTTGCTAAACTAATGGTAAGTGATGCGCCTGACCATGACAGATCGACATTGAAGGAGACCAACAACTGATATACAGTTATTATTCTCCGTCAATGCCGCACTGCGCCCGACACCAGAGACAACGCAACAAATGTTAGGTCTCCTATACCAGGTAATTACACTAGCTACAGTGCCTTCACCTCGAAACACAAAAGAGCATAACACTCCTTTTTCACGGGACGATGTCTGGGCCTGCGGTGGTATCCATCGTGAAGACTCAGTATCGAGACTACCACCACATTCATATACATGAATACTATATATCCACTTTATTAACCATATTATTTTTCTCTCAGGTTTACAAACTCGCCTTTACCGTAGTGTTTTTACAATTTTGAACTAAATCATACTCAATTTTCGTTACAATTGAAGAAAGGATCACTCATTCCACACGCACATCACCAACCCCTCAAAAAATCCTCTCTGTCCATCCGCCTAACATCCTGTATAGCTAACACAATGTATTTAGGAAATTTTTTATTGCTTTTTAAACTGACATTAAAAATCATTTTCATTTCGGTAAAAACATTTCGTTTTTTTATGTTATTAGTGTACAGGACGGTCAGGACGCTCAGACAGAGCGGAATTGAAGGAGGCCAACAACTGATAGGTTTAAGCGGCTCATTTTGTAAATTCATTGCATAGACTTAGCTGCAATACATTAGACTACAAACGCATACGCCATCGCTCGTAACTTGCATCCTATAATAATTATATGCGAGACAGCCCACAAAATGTACTCAAATTATGGGCGAGAAAAACACTAGGTTTAAGATGACTTGAGATACTGGTTGCTTTGTCTAAACAAACGGCAGCATTTGAGACTTTTCATTATTATGTTATTATAACTGCCTCCGTAGGCACAGCGTTAGGATACGGTCGTAAGTTCGAATCCCGCGAGGAGTACACTATGGTCCTAGCAACTATAAATAAAATAAATAAATATCCCCTGATATTCATACAGCACCATCTAGCCCCAAACTAAGCATAAGCCGGTAATTTGAATACTAAATGAGAAATTTTGACGACCTATTTGGTGTAATGGTTGAGACGTCGGCTACTACACCAAGGGTTCCGGGTTCGATCCCCAGGCAGTACAAACATTTGTGTGCATGACAAGTCTGTTTGTATTGGTCTGGGTGTTTTCTATGTATAATATGTATTTACAAATAAAGTATGTAAGTATGTTTCTCCGTTGTTTAGTACCCATAATACAGGCTTCAACTTGGGGCTAGATGGCGCTGTGTGAATGTCAGTGGATATATTTCTTTTTTAATGATTTATTTATGAGCTGATGGTGAGGTGATTCAGCCTACAATATCCGGACCAAACTAGGAATAGGAAAAATCACACATTATGACGATTCCACGCGAGATTCGAACCAACGACCACGAAGGCAGTGAAGGATGTGAACGTACAAATACAAGACTACAAATACTCCGAAACTGTGTGCTAAAACGCTTGCACGAATATTAACTGGGTTATAGTTTGCGACAGCTCAATACGATAGTACAAATTGCTTGCAGATAACTACGCATTAGTTGGTATAACGAGACAACTTTAAATACTGTGTTACTTCTATGAAAAGTGTAACATCGTCATTCCAAACCATAGCTATAATTTCTTAGGAAATATTTTTCGTATAAAAATATTTTATTTTAATTCATATTAATTAGTACAAACAGTACATGAGACTTTACAAATGTCTTATTATTAAGACGACTATAAGCACTTACTGAGCGTTGGTGGCCTATTGGTGTGAATTGTTGCCTTCCGATCTGAAGGATGCTGGTTCAAATGTAATGTAAGTTTACAAAATACTGTCAACATATAACGTTCTTACGGTGAAAGAAAACATCGTGAGAAAACCAGCGAACGCATGCGAAGAGATTCAAAGGTTGTGCGTGAAGTCGGCTAATCTGCAATGGCCCTGCCTGGACGACTAAGGCCTATACACCCATTACGGGTAGGCGCGTGCTCCTTGGTGGGGACGTATGATGATGTTGAAGCTTTTATTATAAGCATTAACTGTACCTTAAGGTGTAAAAGTCCCATAAGAGATTTTTGTACGAACCTAGCTACTCAAAAAATATTAACATTACTCATTTATTGACGACCCATGTAGTGTAATTGTTTTATGTCGGCTCTTAACACTAGGGTCCCGGGTTCGATCCCGCGACGGTATATCTGACCTCTGGACCAACAGCACATCGCAAGCGATCATTCCGAAGTAGCCAACTAATGCAGTATGTTACTCAAATGATGTTGACATACAATTGGCAACAATAATTAGATGTTCATTCGATAATTAATATTTCACAAGCACAGACACGATGCACGATATATATACAATCTTGTTACCGACTAAATTAACCAATTAATCTATGTTCGCGGCGTTGAGGCTATGTAGAATAATATATATTATATACAGTACAGAGACACACAGGTGTATCTTAATCAAATGCAATTTAGACGGTGGAATGGTACGTAGATCGGATAGAGTGTGGTCCAGCGGTCAGATATATTTGATGGGAAACCGCAGCGTCTTGGATTGTATGCTTGCAATTTGCTAGATAAAGATCTAGGTGTTAATTTGACGGTAACAGTAGATAAAACGGAAATACCTTTAGGGGTTTCAGTAGAAGTAGTTCTGGTGGGTTACCGCCATCTCTTAAAACAGTGTTACTATAGTGATACGTCAGCATTTTTGTACCAGAAAAGCCGAAGAAATATTAATGTAATACTGTTTTGACGGCTGTCGGTAAGCCCCCAGAGCGTTACAGTTTGAACTTTGTTACTTAGTTTTGTTTGGTGGGTGTTTGATATTAAGATAGTAATCGCAATCATATACCGTTTTTTGGAAAATCAGTTCATGCAGCCTGCAATGACGCAAACTGGATACCTACAGTACAGAACGGCACAAGAGAAAACATAAATCTATACAGTATAAAATACAGAAAAGCAACGCATTTTACTGCCCTTTGGAATTGCAAATGTTCATGGGCGGCGGTATCATTTACCATCAGATAAGTTGATGGTCGTTTGCCCCCTACAGCATAAAAGAAATAAAAATACCATGAAGAATACAAACAAAACATTTTGTGTGTGTGTCCAGTAAGTGATAAAGACTCAGGAAAAATTTATCTTCAAGAAAATTGATGATTTTTAGCTACTCCCTTACACATAACATATACAATTCTTCCAAACTGCAAAGTCCTCAGCTAAATTGAGAGTGGTTAAAAACTGCATTAAAAAGTAATTTATAACCGTGAAGCCTATAGGCGTTTCCGTTAACACCGGTGCATTAGGTCGATTAGAAAAGTTGCAACGTTAAATTGCGAAACTCTCCCCTCAAGATATTTTAAACAAGTGAGAACAGGATGTGTTGGAACAAGGAAGAAATACAAAAGCGGAAAAAAAGTGATGGTTATAAAAATATCGATAAAATTTCAAAAGTTACTTTAAAAAATATATCACTTGTGCCTAACATACAACAATAAACTTTCAGCATCAGCTGATTATATAAATAAATATTCACTAAAATTCACACAGCGCCATCTAGCCCCATATTAAACGAGGATCTTGTAGATAAGCTACTAAATAACTGATAAACATAATTGTATATTTTTTTGTAAATACATACATACTTCTATCACACATAGAAAGAACAATTATTAACTATTCATTCTCCACACTACGACGAAGGCCTAATCGCCCTATACGGGTAGGCTCGTGCCCCTCGGTGGGGACGTTAAATGAGCTGATGATGATGAGTCTTATCATGCTAATCCAATGCGTAATTGTAAAATATAAAAACTTACATGCTAAAGAGTCACAAAAACCATGAAGGAATTAAAACATACTTAATGACTGTTACTATAAAAAAGTTGTAAAATATTTTTTTCATTAAATAAGCATTCAAAAGGTTAGTCAACACATCATCGATAATATTAAAATTTATCGAGAACATAAATATCTTGGCACATCCCTAGAAAACAAATAAATACCCAATTGCTATTACAACAGGATTCACAAGTTCAGACACTCCAGAAACGGGAATAAATAAGGGAAATTCCTTAATAAAAATAAAGCGGGACGTTTCATTAAGCAAGGATAAGTTATGGACAAGTGGGGAACAAGAGATTATTTAAAACAAACGCGGGGTGCCCCAGGGGAGCCTATTAGGGCCCCTGTTCAAAGTAATGGCAAATTTAATGCTAGGTGTAAAAACGGGATCGGTGACGTTAAAATATCGTAAGTATGAAAACAAACAATAACTTTGGAGCTATTTCGACTTGGGATATGCGAAGTTTTTGCATTACAAAACAACTGGATTTTATAGACGTGCAATTATAGTTTCGTATAAAACTTTCACTGTCTGTTGTCGCGATTCGCATTCGTAAAGGAATTGATGAATGTCAGAAATAAAGCCGATATAGTTCTTAATTATTCTTACGAAATTATAGCAATATTACGGTAAGTAAGCTTGTCGAAGGTTTCACCCAGTATGTTCAATAGCTCGCCTCCGTTTCGCGACTTAACTGAGTATGCTGGGCGTAGGTTTTTCGCTCAAACAAAAAGACAAAACTCTTGTAGAATTATAGACCGGGTTTTTTTTATGTGAACCTGTGACGAATCGGCTCACAATAAGACTTGACAGTTGGTCGTTTAGCAGATGATTTATTAGGATGAAACCATAGATTGCGGTTTAAAAATTATATGTATCTAAATGGGTTTAAATAACAATCATCATTGATTATTGATTTGTAAACAAACTTCTGTGGCCCGGCATTAGCACTCACATTGGCATGTGTGGCCCTTGGTTTGAAAAGTCTGACGACCGCTGCTCTGGACCTAGTGAAATTACCGGGTATAAGAGACCTAACATCTGTTGTCCCGGGTGTCGGGCGCAGTGCGACGTCAACAGAGAATAATAACTGTCTGTCAGTTGTTGGTCTCCATCAAAGCCGCTCTGGCGTATTACTTACCATTCGGTGATCGTCTAGTTCATCCTGATCACTTGGTAACATAAAAAGAAGACCACGGCAGTCTGTACGTTTTGAAGTAATGGAAAAATCCAGAAACATTACAATGATATTAACAAAGTTTCGTGTATTACATGACACTTTTAGATTAAATACTACGTTTCACGTTCCTATCGCGCGTTTCACAGAAAATAACAAAGCCATTGCCAACGGTAAAAAATACAACAATAACAGGAAAAATATCGTGAAACCGACATATAAATCCCGAGGGAAGTTCGGGGTTATTATCATTAATTAAAAATCCCGGCGTTCCCTTGGAAAGAAAGAAAGATCATTTATTTCTTCAGAACATGCGGTATTAACATTGTTTATATCGTCACGTTTGACAGTATTGCCATTCAAATATTTTTATGTACAATGTGAATGTATATAAAGCTAAAATGTCACAAAAAATACAATTCAAAGCATAATAATTCAAATAAAACCAATAGTAATTCAATGTCAATAACCAACAATCACAAACAAATATCATAAAATTAATACATTAATTACAATTTTTCATTAAAAAAATCCTTAACTGTATAGTCATTTAGTATAGACATTTAGTGAAAAGCCAATCATGAAGTCTGCTTTTCATTGTCTTTAGAAGTAATTTTTCAAACTGTCCGGTAATTTATTAAACAATTTAATAGCCATGACATAAGGACTATTTTGAAGAAAAAAAATATTTATTTCAGACAAAATCGAAATGTATAACGTAAGTATTACATTAACTTAATCACTATCTTAGTAACATTATTTGAATATTTATACCTACGGTATATAATGTCAAAATAATAATTTTAAATTTAACCAAAATATGTTACACCCTAAACACTTAAGAATAAATAATTAAAACTAAACAATATAATTAAAAGAAGTCCCTTTCGGCAAGTTTCCGAAAATACTGGCAGCGAGAATAAGGGTTTCAAAGGGCCTCATACTAGGCAGTAATATTCTATTTGCATGTAAATTATTACCGCTGTCGTTCGCCAAAATAATAATAATATTTCTAAAGTATTGTGTAGTTTTAAATAACATTTTTTATTCATAAAGTAATCATGACCTCAGTTCGCTCATCTGAACCTTACTAACCAAAGTGACACGCCTGATACGCAGTTTTGAAGAAAAGCAATCACTGTTAATGTTGACTATTCTTCATAACCTTCTTGCTCCCATTACCCGAGACGAAGGACGATCCTCGAAGATTTTATATACCCGGTACTTTTGATATTATTTGCTCTTTATAGCTTCACCCTATCGCAGTCTAAGTTGCTATAAATAGATATAGGTCTTCCCCAATTTGCGCCAATTATCGAGATCCTCTATTTTACAGCCTTCACCAGCTTCTTTTCGCAAACCTTTTCGTCGTCGATCCATCTGGCCGCAAAACTTCCTATATGGTACGCTTGCCAAGACGTGACCCCGTCGCTCGAACTAATATATACCTACTTACGAGCATGTATATCATGTAAGCCAAGTCAAGAAAATATATTGTCAGAAGCCTCCTTATGACGTATATTAACATTATTTTGGGGGCTATTGCAGACCTGTAGTCAACTCGACCTAGAAGATTTTTGGGACTCGCTCCTTTCTTAAAGTTCGTCTAAAAGTTGGGCACTTTACAGAAAATTCTGGTTTGTGGCCAACTTTATGGATTTAATATCATTAAACGAAACATCCACTTGGGCAAGTACCCAAGTAGATGTTTCGCTTTCGTTGTAGAGGACCACAACTGGAGAGACGGTGTATCTCTTTCTTCTGCCAATGATATTATGATTATATAAAGGTAGATACGCCGTCCGTGCCTCAAAAACAAACCGCATTCGGAACTTTTTTCGATTGTTTTGTGAGCATATCACGAATCTTTACTTTTAACATCATTGTTTTCTGCGCAGAATTTGCAAGTGTCCTTCAGCTTCGTCATTAACAGACGACGTAACGTTATGTTTTTTTTTATTATTTAGACAAGATAGCAACTAAGCAAACAGTTCTTCTGAGGGTGACAACTGTCACTGACTTATTTTTCCATCTCCATTTTTCATGGTTACATACCAATATCAATTATAATCAGGTGCCAAAGAAATGAAACGTTTATAAAATGTTTCATTTCTTTGGCAGGAACAATTAGTTTCTTATTATAATAATTTTACTTAACAAAAAACCACACGATCTCTCACAATTTAATACCCATAACTTCTTTCAGTACTGCCTTGAAAAACAAAAGAGCGTCGTTAATACGCCGCGCAAACTGCGTGACTCCCGCATACATTAAGAATGTAAACAAGAATGTTTTTAATACTGAAAACTGCGCACAAAGAGGGGGTGGTTTTTGGCACTGGTTAATGCAAATAGATGTTGCTGAGTCAGCACTAATGGGTTTCGTTGGCAGTAATTCTGCACTTAGTTTATGCTAATCAATGTAAATACTGCAGATTTGTTTTTAAATTTCCAATACTTACACTAACTACATGAGGGGTATGATTAGCACAAGTTCTGTTCACAAACGTATCAAGTTCACAAAGTAGTCAAGCAACTATCGCAGTGGTCAATCAAAGGATGGGTGACCGAAAAATATTATATCGAATATTTTCTGCTTTATGGAAGACACGTTAGTTCGTACCAAATTTTAACTAAGGTTGGTAGTCGTTAACAAGCAATAATTCGTAATGCGGCTACACATGCTGTGTAGGAAGGCCTGGGGGGTATCCGCCATCCCTTAAAACAGTATTACTATAAGGATACGTCAGCGTTTTTGTAATGCTGTTTTAAGCAGTGTTGCTACCACAGATTTCCCAATACAGGAGATGGGGCAAGCCGCGTTTAAAGTGCGACAAATGTAAGCTCAACGAGCATACACTGGCTGCCAGTTTACGCTACGTGAGACGAGTGAAGACGCACGAATATTAGAAGAAATTACCGATTTTTTCCAAAATGCCATCCTGTGCAATTGCAACATGCCATCATCGCAATGAATCAGTAAATTTACAAGAAATATAATAACTTTTCACAGGTAAGAACCGAAAAGAAATTGCGACACTGGGACTGCCTATAACTTGGCGGCTTGTCCAGTCTAATTGTATATTCGGATGTCTGTGGTTGCTACCTTAGTTTAGAGAAAGGGCTTTTTGAGAAGTTAAAATAGGCTAGATTAAGCATTAAGAAATATTCTGTTCTAAAAATGCTGAAATAATCATGTCATGAAGCATTTTTTAGAGCATCTAAAAAAACATGACCGATGAAATAGCAAAAAGTGTTGTATGTCGAAAACTTCATAATTTTCGTAATATTTTCAAGACAGTGAAAAAGAGCTAGATTGCCCTTTTCGGGCTAAATAGTTAAAAAAGGAGTTCACCTATACTAAAAAGTGCTAGATCTAGCCACAAAACGGCTTAGGTGGCAACACTGGTTTTAAAAGATGGTTGTAAGCCTCCTGTGCCCTGACATGGTAGATACTAGACTTGTAATCCCCATATAGGATAGCAACTTACCACTAGGTGATGGTGCTCAATTGAATGCCATTTCTTTAAATTGAGCTGACATTAAGTTTCCTGTTCCTATATTAAAAAACCCAGAGGAACTGTCTTCCAAAAGCCACGTTTAAAAGATTACTATTAAGCATTTCGTACTAAATTGGATTTGTTAACACAATAATCGTTTTGCTATTTTCGAAGCTGTCGAGAGAGATTTCACATTAAAATTGACCCTTTATGAAGAAGCCCGTTTCTGGAAATTGGACATAATGCCTTAAACCTTCAATCAAAATGAATGAATGATAATACGATTTGCTAAGAATGTTTACTAAATATAGAATATATTTTTTTGTATTTATCAACATTTTTGAAGAAAAATGAAGGAAGTTCGCTCACGTGATGGTAGTGAAAATAAAATAGTACAATGCAGATGCAATGTTGACGGAAGCCAATGACTTATTTCTGTCAAGACTGCCCTGCGCCCGGTTCTCTAGACGACAGACGTTAGGTCTCTTATATCCAACAATTATGATAGCTTCAATGCCCTTTTTCCGGAACATAAAGTATGTACCTCCCTATTTGATTTCTACCAAAAATTTCCTGCGTCCATAACCGTCAAAACTGGGTTACATGGGAATGTTTAAGGAGTGTTTGTGTAAATTCAGTGCTCTTCATACAATTCCACATGTACTTTCCTGCTCTTACTGCATGAATCCATTTCGTGCTGTTTTCAAGAACTCTGGATGACGAAGTATCTAATATTGGTCGCGTCATCATGAAAATTTTATGAAGCCATACTCACTCGAAGATTGGTTCCTGGCTACTGTTTATCTTTGCCTTCAGGAACGAAATCCAGGACACGATAATTTATAATTTTCTAATAAAAAAATTATTTATTAATTAGTAAAAAGCAATTTTGTCCCGTCTTAACAGAACGTAAAAACACTTTTTATTACGTTTCCATTTTTTCAGTAATAAACAAACCCTCCGAGGTAATTTAATCCCGATGAATACTGTACCGTCTCATTAAAGTTCCTCCTCGCAAATTATCCTGTTCTAATCTGAGGCTCATTAAAACTCTGGAGGTCCAGAACGTACCTGAAAAAAAATATAATAAGTTAATAAAGTTGGGGAGTTCTGCGCTCCTTTCTCGTTGACTTGTTTTAGATGACTTTTTTATTTAGCCGCTTTTCTTCGGTTGTGTACAATTCAGAGAAAAAAATATTAGGCTAATGAATTGAGAACAATTAAAAAAATATCTTGAGACATTTATTTTAATTAGTGTTTTAGTTTAGTTAGTAGTTGATCGATTTAATCCGCTTACACACGTACGAATTATTCATTGAATAGTAGGTGACCACTTTTTCGGAGCTAGTCGATAACGATGATCCGTCGCGTTTTAAGAATATATGTAAACGACATGATTCGATGACGACACAATATATTATTCCCATCATGAAAGCTGTTTTAAATATGAAATAGTGTTATTCGCCAGGGAACTTTAGTAACGGACATAGCTCTCCGAATCAGAAAGCTAAAACAGCTCTAAGTCTAAATCTTTTTCTACATGGGGCTCTCACTAGGAACCTTCGATGCCGGAGTCGAACCATAACCCCACAATGATGTGGTGATGACACCATCATCATGCTCATTAAATGATAGCACCGAGGGGCACGAGCCTACCCGTATAGGGTGTATAGGCCTTAGTCGTTCATGCGGTCTCAATGCGGCTTGGCTTTCACGCAAAATCTTTGAATGAATTACTTCGCAGGCGCGCGAAGATTGACACACCATGTTTTATTCACCGTAGGAGCGTTGGATAAACGTAAACATAATTTCGAAAATTCAAAAGGTCATTGGTACGTTGGTACGAATTTGTACCTGCACCCTCCAGATCGGAAAGCAACAGTCCACACCAGTAAGCGACTGACGCTCTTACATCACATGTATCACCATAATTTGTTTCTCCAAATATGTATATGTATAATTTATTTTTTTATTTAAATTTAGTACGCAGATAGACTACAAACTTTTGAGTTCAAAGCAGCATAAATGCACGAGATGGTAAACAATCAATTAGTAACATACACAGCTTGGTCTAAATAAATGAATGACACAAATATATACTAATACACCACTATTACTTTATCTTATAAAATCAAAGAGTTCTTAAACATCAGACATACAATAAAATTTGTGATAAAGAGTACAGAAGAATGTAAAATACATTAATTAACAGAAATTCCGCAAGACATAAAAGGTCTGATTTCCCCACACTGCTTTTTCAATACTTCCAGCGTCTCAAGTAATTTACTTTTACCCAACATTAAATATCATATCGCATGTGCAAATCACACGATACTTTCCGCGCTGCGTCATGTGATATTTAAAGAAAATATATGACCGTTTCACGTCTAACGCGGATGGTAAATTACATCGGGATTGGATCCCACCGCCCCATGAGGGGTTCAAGTGCCCGCGTCGTTTTACGTGTGCTTAATTTGTACCTAAATCTTGGGAGACGGTTAAAATGTCATTTGGAAACGGTTAACGACGGGGTTGAAGGGCCGAACTATGTCCGTTGAGAAAGAATGAGCTCAGGAGTAAGCGTAGAAGTACATTATTATTCTACTCTAAATGCCGTGACTCAGAGTCAGGACTCTTGGATAGTGAGGTATGGCGTATTCTCCACTCTTGACGAGTAGGAGATTGCAGATTAAACGAAGCGTACTTTATAGGGCTCAATTTTAAGATCAAGATAGCACTAAAGAAAACAGTTTCATTTAAGAGTCTGCCTGCCTAGTTAACTAATATAAAACTTATAAATGAAGAAAATTTGGTGAGTTTATAATATTTATAGATATTATTATTTTGTCAGCTAATAGACTGAATTGATATGGTTTAACTTATTCAACGACGCAATTTTATTTTTGTAAACTTCATTTTTGTAATATTTCTACTAACTTAGGATATCTTAATATTGTTTCTAACAGAAATGAGTCTTGTTACTTGAAATATATATATTTTCTTGATGACGTCTTTCTTCAAACTAACCCAAATAATAAGAACCATAATTTACAACCTTCTGAAAGTGTCTTTATTAAACACAAGACTATTCCAATTTCTTAGTATAAACCTCTTCATGACGTTAATGCTTCTAGATCACGAGAGATGGCGCTGTTCAACACTAACAAATCACGTCAGTCGAAGCTCGGCGTCCGTTGGGAGCGCACGTTATTTATGTCGTATGCCCCTTTATTGGGAATCAGCACGCCAACTTCGGTATTTCGTTTGCTTTAATGGGATTATTCCCTATGACGTTATTTGTCAATGTCACTCTCTAAATGTATGACGAATAAGATTTTAAGGTATGGATAAATTATTTTGTGGTACATTTATTATGTATCCTTGTTATATAAGATGTCAATGACCTCACTTTTTTTTTTCACTACATATCATGTTTATTGTTTTAAATAATTATTTAAAATATATGTATTAGATGTTTATACTCGTATTTTCGATCTTAACGGGATCGCACACCAAGGCTCTCTTGAATAGACTGTAGGTTGCCCAAAGTTGTATGTAGAGAGTCATAGTAGTTTCTTCCCTAAGCGATTGGATCTGATACAAGGACATCCGTGCGAGAACTAAAGTGACCGCCATAACACGTAGAAGAAGTAGAAAGAAGTTCAGTCCGATGAGACCGACAGAAAAGATGGCGGGTGGCCCATTGGTGTTAATGCATGCAGTCTGCATGAAAGACTTTATTCAGCACTGGCGGTAATGATACTGGTGATCTTATTACCTATTCCATCCAAATATACCATACCTTTTGTTCAATAATTGACCTGCATAAATGCTTCAATCATCACATATAAGAAGCAGATTTAGTATATTTTTCCCAGTATTTTATTTTTTTATTTGACTACGAATTTGATTAAATGCCCTATGAATATTACGATACAACTTCAAGTGTGATACCTGTTAAAAGTTTTCATATTCGTCAACGGAGGAATGCACATACATATATATACCATTTTCACTATCCTCAAGGAAACATTCCCAAGAACTATGCGAATTTCCGCAGTAACAGTATGTTATCGTGCAAAAAGTTGTCCCATAAAAGATGTTAACACGTCATTACATCACACTTGTCTGGAAGTGTCTGTGGGAGGACTTGAGATACGGGGTGTCGGAGGGGGGAGGGTGAGACGGAGTTGGTTTTCGTATGAGAACTCAGAATAGATTTATGATGGGACTGACTAGATTGAACTGAGTTTCATAATGTTGACCAATTGGGTATTTGACACCACTAATCGTTGACGCACTTTTTATGAACTGTCAAAAAGGAACGTTTCCATATATTCTGTATGAGATTATTGAAACGTGACGTCATTGCACACTAACATCAATTGACCTAATATTTGTTTCAGTGTATTCAAAAATACAATATTACAAATAAACAAAAGTGATCAATGAAACGACATGTAAAATAAAGTGCACTTTTACGAAAATAAGGTTTGGTATTTTATTGCGAATGGTGGAGAATACAGAATTGACAAAGTTTTAGATTAGGTGATGCACTGTCCGAGACTTTATTTAAGTTTTCCTATTGTTGTAAACGGTTTGGAAGACAACAAAAAGGATATAAAAGTACCTACATATACGAAAGTGAATAATGGAAAATCGGAATTTAGAAGCCGCATAGACCCGCTCTGGAAAAGTATTTAGGTACTTTGAAGCACTTTATTTTAGATGCAAGATATACATTGTGCCCCTGAAGATGTTTGCTGGAATTGTCAACATACAACAAAGTTCAATATTTATTTAACTATAACTTTATTTTGTTCAATATTTGTTTTATGCTTTTCTAACCTACACTTCGCCAAGTTGTCGGTCTATCGACGACTCTTAATGTGTATTAGTTGTGACGTCATAGTACGTTAATACTCGTAATTATTGACAAAAACTTAATAAAATGAACTAAAATCACCTTATGCAAATTTGGCATTAAGGTGTCCCTGAAGGTATGAAATACACTGGAGTGCCAAAACCTCAACCCAGGCAACAAAATCCTCGCTAATATATTCTTTATAGCTGTAATATCGCGGTAAAGGTGGAGTCTCAGTGCTAGCGTTTAATAAAGAGTTTGGCCAATTTATATTTTTTAAATCTGATTAGTCTTAGTTGATGAGACCTAACTTTTAATCTCATTAATAAGAGTTACATAATAATTCGCTTTAGTAATTTATCTAACTTCTTCGTGCGGAATCAAAATGGCTGGGCCACAAAACTAAACGACTCATTAGTCGCCTACACGAAATAGATTCCCATAGAATCTAAGACCAAGGTTAAATTTCTAGATTAATTATTAGACTATAGTCAAGTCTTTTAAAACATTGTTTATTAATAATAGACATTATGACTGTTCGCTGTTCCCAAATAAACAAAGAAATAGTCCACACCTAAGAAGTGGACAACTTGCTTATTTGTAGTAAAAATAAAATGCTGTTTCTTTTCCCCCGCTAACAAAGGGACCCCAAGATCGAGTTCATTATAAAACAAACAAAAGCTCAAAGCATCATCAACTATGGAGTAACGAAAGTTAGCAGTAGATGAGATTGAAGTACCCACGGAGACGACCTTATACAAGGTCTGCCAAAATATTATCAAGTGACATACAATGTGCAGTCTTGCCGTGTGATTCCAGCTCACTACCCCCGGATAAGCGCGTCGGTGGCTCAATGGAGTGGTCTGTTATTTTCCAATCGGGAGGGCGCAGGTTCAAATCCCGCCACGTAGCAATGTGTTTTCGAATTTTCGAAATCATATGTACGTTATCCGATGCTTTTACGGCAAGGTAAAACATCGCGAGGAATCCTGCGGGCGCTTTGTGCGTGAAGTTGGCCAATCGGGCCCTGTCGGATGGACGACTAAGGCCTGTACACCCTACACAAGCAGGGTCATACCCCTCGGTTGGGACGTTTGATGAGCCGATTATGATCATGAGATGATGACCCCCGAATCAGGTAACTGTCTAAAGCGAAAGCCGAGACCACTACACCACGGAGGTAATTCCCGACCAGTTTTACAAATGACGTCACATGTCAAATTAACACGCTAACCGCAATTCCTAACTGCATATCCAAATAAAAGGTTTCGTACAAAGCAAAATTACAGTAATGAGCGTTGCCGTTGTTTCGTAATGACTGCTATTCCACAGTGCACTGTGAGTTTTATAATTAGCGCTACAAAAGCGCAAATAGAATGAATCCAATTTCGTGTTTTTTTTTATGCTATAGCACGCAAATGTGACACAAACGAGCAAACAGCTCATCTGATGGTAAATGACACCGCCGCCCAAGTACATTTGCAATACCAGAGGGCACTTAAATGGATTGGATTATTTTAAATACGGCAGAGGCGCTCTTGCACGCTAATTTATACTAATATCATTAAACTTAGCAAGAATACAAATAGAGAACAATCTATTAAAATAAATACGATGGAAAACCGAATCCTCATCTGACTATGATAATTTATAATTTCTAGTCATCAATGGCAGTGGACTTGTCACGTATGTCGCAGAACAGATGGCCGTTGGAGCAGACGAGTTCTGGAGTGGAGACTACGTCTCGGCAAGTAAAGCGTAGACGCCCTCTGGCCATGTAAACTTGAGAAAGAGCGCTGTAGAGGCTGGATGAGAAAAGCGGAGGACCGGAGTATCTGGTACAGATGGGGAGACCTATGTCTAGCAATAGACGAAGAGAGAGTCATCCTAACCATTATTACAGCCTAAAATATTCATTTTGATAGTTTTGGAGCCTTGGAGCTATAATTCACATTCTCATAGTAATGTCATAAATAAATAATGAAAACACTTATTACAAGGATTTGTATTCAGCAAACGCTTCGAAGATTAACCCTTCGAAAGTATAAGCTGAATCCTAAATGAAGGGATCAATTTGTTAGTAGAGCTTTGAAGTCACGTTAATATTTAATAGAAAAGGCAAAGTTGTATGAAGATTAATTAATTTATTAGATAACTTAATCGCCGAAGCGATTTCATTGTTAATAATTGACGAGTGTTTTTCAATAGTTTGCAGTTTGAAAAAGGTTATTAATATGCATTGTTCTAGACTGGCTGCAGATAGAAAATTAAAGGTCAATTGTCTACGTCAATGATGGTTCAAGATTGGTTTTTTATTATTAAAATTAAATCGGCTTAGGAGGGCGCTTACGAATACATGTTTTTTTAGTTAAAGACCAATTCGCTCACCTGATTATAAGCGATACGCCTGTCCATAACAGATGCTAAGAAAAACATATTGCTGTAGAAAGTAATCATGATGATGATACATCATCATGCGATATCTCTTCGACCTAATACAGTCAACAACACAACTCATCATCAACGAATTTTCGTTAATCATCAAAACATTGGGTCAAAGAGCGCCCCCACTTGCCAAGACGCTGGCTTTACTAAAGGATTCGTCTACTCCAACGACCATTCTGTGACAACGAGATCTTATTACTACCACTTCTGTCTTTAGCTTTAGTTCTCTTACGAAATACAAACAGTCTTAGTGCAAGCTGGACTCTCGAGAGGTTCGTATAAACCTATTTTTTTTATTTCGTTGTCATAGAAGATAGAATTTCTGACAGCTTGTATTGTATTAAACATCTGAGTATTTAATAATTTCAATTAAATACCTCTTATTCATGAGTAAAGGAGTAGTAAGTGAAATTTAAAAATATTTTTGTTTGTTATGTGAATAATAAATTTATTTAGCTTCAAAGTACCAAGAATTTCAAGCGACCTTTGCACTAAACATTAGGAAACGCAGCGGGTAAAGTCCAGAAAAGAATTTCTTGACATACAAACAAACGGACGTACAACAACGTGAACTTATAAGGTTTTTTTATGTACCTCGGAACCTAAATGCGTAATTAATTTTTGGATGGATTAATGTTGGATTAATTCCAATGAATGAGTACTCGCATATGCTCAAACTATTACATCTCATATTTTAAAGCATAACAATGACCGTGTGCTGCACATTAAAAATAAGTCATAAATCGGGAGGTAATGACCGCGTGGGTTAATGGTCCGTGAGCCACGAGTCGTAACGATATAGGCGTTTAAATACTCGATGTATGTGGCACAGTTTTAATAACAATATGACGGGGATGCCTGCTATGATTCCGAGGGGAGCGGGTTCAAAACCCTACGTTTTATTATATGATGTTTACTAGGTGGTAGACTCGTTACTGAGTCGTCTAGGTAGGTACCACCGCAGTACCAGATAGTGTTGCGTGAAACAGAAGTGTTTTGTACCTATGTGTTTTGGATGAGGACACTGTAGCTAGTCAAACGTACTTGACGACCCATGCGTCTGTGTTTCCTGATACGTACAATTTAAGGGTTTTCAAGGCAAGAGACGACCCATTTGGTGTAGGGGTTGAGACGTCGGCTATTACACCAAGGGTTCCGGGTTCGATTCCCGGGCAATACAAGCATTTATGTGCATGAACATGTCTGTTTGTAGTCATGTCTGGTCTGGGTGTTTCAATATATAATACGTATTTACAAAAAAAATGTATATAACATACTTGTGTATCCGTTGTTTAGTACCTATATTACAGGCTTAATACTTAGTTAGGGACTAGGTGGCGATGTGTAAGTGTCTGAGAATATTTATTATAATTATTTAATTAATTAATAAATAGTCGTACACCCTTGCGCATTCAATCCCATGATCAACTTCAAAAATTTTCCCTTAAGTCTGATTTCTTAACAATCAAAGGGATATGAAACCATACGTTTCATGGTAACCGATAAACGCCCTTCAAAGGGCTTACGCACATTAAGAGATATCATATAACAAGAATGGCCTATCTTTGTCATCTGAACTGGGTTTTGGAGATGGAACAAGATATCCTTTGACATAACTTTTAATTGCGTAGGCGAAAGTTTTCAACTTTAAAGCGGCCTTCCCGGAGTTTTGGGGTGAATTCACATGCTTTAAATGTGGGTCAATTACCGGAAATCATGAATTAATTAGCATAGTTTGTTTTACTTAAAAATTTAGTGTGTTTGTCTGCTATCTCTCCTGATGGGAAGTAACGATGCAGCCTAAGGTGTACCACGCAAACTCAAATAATGCCTAATCACTTTATATATATATTTTTTTAATATCCACATATTTACACAGCGCCATCTAGCCCCAAGTTAAGCGTGAAGCCTGTATTATGGGTACTTAAAAATGGACAAACATACTTATATACATTTTTTGTAAATACATACATATTATACATAGAAAACACCCAGACCATTACAAACATACATGTTCATGTACACAAATGTTTGTACTGTCCGGGAATGGAACCTTTTGTGTAGAAGCCGACGTCTCAAACGCTACTCCAAAGGGGTCGGCTCTTGCCTTGAAAACTCTTAGATTGTCCGTATCGGGAAACAGATGCAGGAAGGTCATTCCATTTTTCATTAAATCTAATTGCACTTAAAATCACATGTATATAGATATCATATTAGGTTCTAATTCCATGGAGAAACCGCATATTAAGAGTTAATATGTGCGACTTTTCCAAGTTTGCTTAAGACACTATAGATCATATCTATGGATCATATCGGTGGCTCAATGGTGTGGACTGCTGCCCTCCTACCGGGAGGGCTGAGGTTTAAATCCCGCCACGTACCAATGTGTTTTCGAATTTTCGAAATTACATGTACGTTATCCGACGCTCTAACGATGAAGGAAAAACATCGCGAGGAAACCTGCGCACGCCTGCGAAGAGATTCAAAGGTTGTGCGTGAAGTCGTCCAACCCGCACTGGGCCCGCGTGGACGACTAATGCCTATACACCCAATACGGGTAGGCTCGTGCCCCTCGGTGGGGAAATTTAATGAGCTGATGATGAAACTATAGACCATAAGACATATTATCGTCTGAAAAGATGATGCCGTGATTCGAACTTGCGACCACCGAAGCAAGCATCGATCTAAAAACCAGATATCGTCCCGTGAAAGAAGAGTGTTATGCACTTTTGTGTTTCGGGGTGAGGACACTGTAGCTAGGGTTATTACCGGGTATGGGAGAGCTAGCATCTGTTGTCTCAGGTGACGGGCGCAGTGCGGCATTGATGGAGGATCACAACTGTCTATCAGTTGGTCTTCAATGCTTCTCTATCATGTAAGGCATATCACTTGCCATCAGGTGAGCGTCCTGGCCGTCCTGTACACTTCTACTACTTTGACCTAAAAAAACAACGTTTACACCCCTTAGACTACAGAGGCAATTACCACCAGGTAGGATTCTTAAGGTTCCCGAGTGGCGTCCACGTAAAGAAAAAGAAAGTTGATCCCTAAGCAGAATGACTGATGAACTGGTTAAGGTGACGGTTCGCAAATATATGTCTTCTGCTAGGTATCGGCCTATGTGGAAGGTTATTAGGGGAGGCATTCTTTCAGCTGTGGACATATTAGGCTGGCATGATGACGATGATGACATTTTGGTAGGCTATTAATGCTAAATCATAAGAACATTATACCTAGTGACGTGCACTCTATATATGCAAATAAGCAGTGCATCCCCGGTGCGTCCAGACAGGCCGGAAAACAAATTTAATTCATCATCATCATTTCATTAAACATACCTACCGAGGAGCACGAGCCTACCCGTTCAAGGTTATATTAAATTAATCCCACTTATTCATCCATTTTCCTATACAGATTTGAAAGCATAGGCAATCGGCTGTCATCAAATGACAAAAATTTAAATTATTTATTGTTTTTAGATACATCAAAAAATTATTTTTAACGCTTCTAGATTTGCAAATATGTATTTTATTCCAAACATTATATTACGTCACAAGATAGTTAAAACAAAGCTCCATGACGTCACCGAGAGGCGGTCGGCTGCGTAAAATCAAAGTGCCCCACTGGTAGCCGGCATTTGTTTTTGACGTTAGAAAATGAGCCTCGTAGTGCAGTAACAATTTTCAAAGAGAGGAGATGGTAATTACAGCTCCCTAGTTGAGATACACATTGCCTGTTAGGATAGAAAGCAAGGCAACCATGTTTCTGCTCTGAATTGTTAAATATATCAAATGCTAAATATCTACAGACATACAAATATCACAATCAAGATATACGTTAATTAGTCAATGCAACAGGATAATTTATTTATTTATCATTTATTTTGTAACACTTTTAAGGATAAATCTAAATGGTATTAGGTTCGCATATAAACAATTCATATTATGAGTACAATTATAGGTCGAATGGATGCCAACGATTTAAAAGTTTAATTCAAGTGAAAGATTGTATTGAGGTGAATACAATCTTTCACTTGAATTAAATACATAAACAGCTCATTCTTTAAAATTAACGAATCAAAATTGCTCGGCAAACTTGCAAACAGTGTGTCACGTCAAGTGCGTTCCTTAAATTATGTATCAAAGCTTGATCGAAAAGGCTTTTATCTCGCGAATCGTCCCGACATTTCGGCACAGCGTCTGCTATTGTGAACACCCTGTATCAGGCGTTTGCTTAGTAATAACTCAGTATTAATTACGCTTTTTGGGAAGCTGATGGATTGTTTGCGTAATCATAAATACGGTAGAATTGCGAGAGAGCTGAGTGACGCCGATTTCTAATGTAAAGTACTAAGCAACGAGATTGGTACTTCGCCATCATTATTACTATAAGATGGTAAAGTTATACAATTTTAGCTTAGTGTAATACGGTTCGGTGCACCTAAATACATATATATATATATATATATATATATATATAATATATATATATGTATATATATATTATCTTACTATCATTCTTGCTTTGATTTTGCACATTTAACTCATTTTTCACAATTTTTAAAAGTATTTTAAAAATTGTGAAAAATCGCGCATCGATCGCTTCATAATTTTAATCATACATATTATTTTTTGTACTTTTAGAGATCATCGCCACCGGGCACATTGAAACATTACTCTAACGGCTAACATTTTTGTGGTTTTGGTGTTAATTAAACAATTGTAACTTTCCTTCGGACTATCTATTTCCCTCCCGCACTCTTACATATAGGTAGGTACATTTTATGCAATAAACAAACCCAACGTTTGATTAGAGATAACGACAACCATGCTAAGATAACCGGGCCATCGTCTTAAATAATTCGTCTTAACTACTCGTTAAGAGCGTCGGTGGCTCAGTGGTGTGGACTGTCGCCTACCTACCGGGAGGGCTGAGGTTCAAATCCCGACACGTACCAATGTATTTTCGAAAAATATATGTACGTTATCCGACGCTCTTACGGTGAAGGAAAACATCGTGAGGAAACCCTCATGCACGCCTGCGAAGAGATTCGAAGGTTGTGTGTGAAGTCGTCCAATCCGCACTGGGCTCGCGTGGACGACTAAGGCCTAATCACCCTATACGGGTAGGCTCGTGCCCCTCGGTGGGGACGTTTAATGAGCTGATGATGATGATGATGAACTACTCGTTACTAAATGGTATACTCGGTACTGAGTCATCTAGGTAGGTACCACCGCAGTGCCAGATATCATCCCGTGAAATAGGAGTGTTTTGCACTTTTGTGTTACGGGGTGCGGGCGCTTTATCTAGTAAATATATACTAAAATAAAATATATAATATATACCGCATAAAAGAGACCTAACATCTGTTGTCTCGTCGGACGCAGTGCGGCATTGATGGAGAATAATTACCTACTGTTTATCATTTGTTGGTCTCAATCGATACCGCTCTGCCATGGTCACGCGTATCACTTACCATCAGGTGAGCGTTCTGACCGTCCACTTTGTTACATAAAAAACATTTCAAAGCACAGAGGAATCCGAGTTAATACCATGCGGTCACCCATCCGAGTCTAGAGCACTGCAAAAGTAGCTTAACTGCCTCGAACACGATCGTCAACCGAAAGCTCTAACCACTACGCTATCCAGGTCTCATTATCACACACTATTATGAGCACTTGATTATCATCAAATTGCATATGCAAGTTCTCGAATAAACCCTTTACCATTATCCAAAACAACCACTTAAAGCACCTCGCTATCTGACTAAAACAAAACACTTCAACTTTGAAAACCATCCCAAAGTTCTTTAACAAAAAGCCCAAGTGTCAAACTTAAGAAGCTTTTAAAAACATTAAGATAAAATGTCCATAATCAAAAAACGGTCAATAAACATCAGCGCTCGCGTTAACGCAAAACGGATTCGCTAATGAACAAAAAAAGCGGGAAAATACTCGCCGAGATTACGACATCTTTGTATTCTTGGAGGAAGCACTTCAGGGTTCCGCGTCATAACAATACGATGATAAAGCCCATTGGAAGCGGCAACATCAAAAAACAATCCGACCAATCAGACGCCGGAATCGTATCGAGTGCCGATTTCCCGTTACGGTCGGCGTATTCGAACTTAACGAGCGTGAAACGTCAAGTGGGTTTGTTATTGTATTCTTGTGTATTTGATCTTCAATTTGCATATTGTATTGTTCCTTTAAAAAGATAATGTTAATGCTTAATTCAACATGGATTTGAATTTAATACTGCGACAATTGTTTTTTATGAATCGAATGATTTTTTGAAAGACCTAATACATGTCAAATGTAATGAATACAAACACATTATGTATTCCCAACAGCAGACACATCGATAGAACAAAATATAAACACCATGATAAGTTTTAGACAGTCAATATTGTAGAAAATGAAACAAGAAGTGGTATGGTAAGACAGGATAATACTCGTACTTAATATTTGTGGAGCTGTAAAAATTGCATTTAAACATTCTTTCTGCGATCAGCTGTTGGGCTTGGAGAAAGTGTCTTCACTAGGAATTTGGTGACAAAATTATAGTTTAATTAATAAAAGTTGCATTATTTCTTTCTGTAATACAATGTTTTATATATATTCTTTCTCTGCAACCTATCGCAGTCCACTGTTGGACATTGGTTTTACAATTTGCACTAGATATCCCGATTCTCTAGCCAGCCTCCACCAGAAACCTTTTGCAAGTCGTTGGTCCAGCGGGCCGGAAGGCGTTTACGCTACGCTTGCCAAGACACGTTCTCCATATTAGAAAAGTCTCGGCAACGGATATTGGTTCTACGACATACATGACCAGCCCACTTGGTAGTGGCTAGTGGTTAGTTAGCCTCTAAATAACATAATTTCTAATGTTATCCCTTATACTAGGGCCACACTAACAGCTTATTTCTAACTACCATACACGCGAAAATAATTGCAATAATTTTTAATACGTTAAAATTGCCAAATTATCACGTTAACTGGCGGCAACAACTATTTTAACGCCCATAGTCGCGATAATTAATGGCATTACCCTTTAGTGTGGTCCCAGTATAAGCAAGACCCAGAATAGCTGCATAGCAAGCTGCATCGTCCGTTGGTTGATATAGCACTTGAGAACGAAACCCATATTGCGCATATTAGTACGGGTTCAATGATATTCTGTATATATAAAGGTAGATACGCCATCCGTGCCTCAAACACGAACAGCCGAAGAGAGTACAGTTTGTAGTCTTTTGTTTTGGTTTGAAATTCGAAATATGTGTATGTGCGCTGTCGCTGCATTTGGAACACTTTTATCGATTGTTTTGTGAGCATAACACGAATCCATACTTTTTTACATCATTGCACGGGTTAAACACTTTGCCCTAAGACTTAAGGCTTAAGGCTGTAGGAAATGTAGTACTAACCTTTTCATTTTTGTTATTTACTTTTATTCAATTTTACAATATGTATTTACATTATTATTTTCATTATTTTCACTTCAATATCACTATGCATTGTAACTCTCGATTCTTTCAGCCGCAATAACTTCGGTCCGGGAAAACTTATATGAACCGGACCCATTGCATTAGATGCCATATCATTTTTCCTTCATTCTCCATCCAATCTTTTATATTTTTCACCCTTTTAGAGATTTAAATCACCTTTTTCATTTATTTGACATGTTTGTTTATATCTATGACGTTTCCCCTAGCAACGTTCAATTTACTCTTAAATTCCCTATTTTAGCTATATGACCTACGTTAAAATCTAATTTATTTCGAAATTAAATAGAAATGATTTGAAATTTGACGGTTGTCAAAGGCTGATATAAATAGAGGCCTTTGGCTGCTGTAGAGCTTTTCGATTCATTCTTTTACCAGTTTCTTTTGGATTATTTTACTAGTCTGATACGAGTCTATTCTTTGTGGAGAATCATAATATACCAAACTCTCATTTACATTCCACAAATCGCTGCTGCCGCTGCTGCTGCCGAGGCTGTTACGTGAGAAGCCAAACTATTGGAGCTTCGGGTGTCCTATCGCCGGAGCTGACGCGCACCAGGTGCCAGTGAATCCCTGGAAGCGCCCTAATACTACGCGGCCCTGTGGAATCAAGCCCTCCACGGCGCCTCAAACTCACTGCTCGTGCCATCGTGCTCATCCCTGCAGTTTCCTTGTGCATCCTAAGCTGTAGAAGACGAACAAGGAAGATACAAGCTACCACACTATACACCTTCATCATACATACCTCTCACTTACACCTCCACTCATTCCCATCCGTGTAATTATTTGTATTAGGTCTTTTATATTAAATTCCATATCCTCTATTATTGGTCTTCTCATTTGTCGCTTCACGACAAATTGGCGCCCAACTTCAAATTC
Source organism: Leucinodes orbonalis (assembly GCA_019425675.1). NCBI lineage: Eukaryota > Metazoa > Arthropoda > Insecta > Lepidoptera > Crambidae > Leucinodes > Leucinodes orbonalis. Next base: position 100,455 of record PQWD01005703.1, read on the forward strand.
TTAGAACCCACACATCTCATTCACTTCATTTTGTTACATTTATCTCCCCTAGAATCATACTTTTATATCTCCCCGTATTATTATATTCTTTTAGATACATGTACATATTCTTGTAAGTATAACTATTTATAATATTCTATATTTGTAATTCTACTTTTACTTATTATCTTAGTTACTATCTATATTCTTAATTCTATTTTTACTTAATTTTTCTAAATTCCAAAACAATACTTTATCTAGTATTTTCATTATCATCTTCTCTTTGGCATTCTTTTGGCCCATACATTTATTTATTTACTACCACATTCATATATTTTACTTTAATACATTTGTATTCATTCATACTAGATTCATAATTCCATTCCTTACTTAGTACTACTTTTCCTACCTTCTAAATTATTTTTTTTATTGATTTTTATGTTCTTAAGGGACCACTATTGCCCTTCTTCTTTTTTTTTAACAAGGGACTACTATTGCCCTTGTTCTCTACTATTGTCTTGTAAGGCCTTCTACTACTACTACTACTACTTCTACTATGGCCTTACTTAGACTCCTCCGGCACTGCCATGTGCTGTCCTATTTTCTTTTGAGCGGTTGGCAACTCGTTAAATAAGCCTAGGCTGGAGCGGCTGATCACTCCTTAAATAAGCCCTGATTACATTTTTTTTTCCACTCGTGGAGCGGATGACAACTCCCTCATAAATAAGCCTATTGTTATTTTGGAACCTCCTTCTAGAGTGGCAGTCATAGAATGTGAACTCCACCCTTATGGTATGAATGATAGCATGAGTGAAGAAGTTTGAATCAATGTAAGGTTGTATGGATGTGTGAAGCAGTGTTCCCTGGTTACTATTCGGACTTCTCTTATAAAAATTTTCTCTAGTCGAAAATTTTTCTGGGGTTTTGGGGGAAATGTAGGAAATGTAGTACTAACCTTTTCATTTTTTTATTTACTTTTATTCAATTTTACAATATGTATTTACATTATTATTTTCATTATTTTCACTTCAATATCACTATGCATTGTAACTCTCGATTCTTTCAGCCGCAATAACTTCGGTCCGGGAAAACTTATATGAACCGGACCCATTGCATTAGATGCCATATCATTTTTCCTTCATTCTCCATCCAATCTTTTATATTTTTCACCCTTTTTAGAGATTTAAATCACCTTTTTCATTTATTTGACATGTTTGTTTATATCTATGACGTTTCCCCTAGCAACGTTCAATTTACTCTTAAATTCCCTATTTTAGCTATATGACCTACGTTAAAATCTAATTTATTTCGAAATTAAATAGAAATGATTTGAAATTTGACGGTTGTCAAAGGCTGATATAAATAGAGGCCTTTGGCTGCTGGAGGCTTTTCGATTCATTCTTTTACCAGTTTCTTTTGGATTATTTTACTAGTCTGATACGAGTCTATTCTTTGTGGAGAATCATAATATACCAAACTCTCATTTACATTCCACAAATCGCTGCTGCCGCTGCTGCTGCCGAGGCTGTTACGTGAGAAGCCAAACTATTGGAGCTTCGGGTGTCCTATCGCCGGAGCTGACGCGCACCAGGTGCCAGTGAATCCCTGGAAGCCCTAATACTACGCGGCCCTGTGGAATCAAGCCCTCCACGGCGCCTCAAACTCACTGCTCGTGCCATCGTGCTCATCCCTGCAGTTTCCTTGTGCATCCTAAGCTGTAGAAGACGAACAAGGAAGATACAAGCTACCACACTATACACCTTCATCATACATACCTCTCACTTACACCTCCACTCATTCCCATCCGTTTAATTATTTGTATTAGGTCTTTTATATTAAATTCCATATCCCTCTATTATTGGTCTTCTCATTTGTCGCCTTCACGGAAGCACAGCCAATAGAATGCACATAAATATTTCTAACTCAACTCAGCTGTGAAAACTCCGAAATAAAAATTCTTATTACAAATATTTTATTACACTAGAAAAATTACAATACCTCAAACAATAATCCCTCAATAAAACATATTTAATTACACCACATTTGTAACGGTATCTAATCAGCAATCTTAAACTAACAATAGTTGTACTTCAACTAGGGGCGAAACTGATCGCATTAACGAGATAACAGCTTCGAAATGAACAAGGGTGAATAAGTCATTAATAGAAAATAACATAATATCTATTGTGGGAATCTTAAGCGGCGATGACTGGGCGATAGGGGGTGAAATAGTTTTCATCCCTTGCTTCATGCTTCATGTTTTTGCATAGTTTTGTGTAGCTAAATAACTGCTTGTTAAAATGTAGCCGTATTGAAACTATTTTGTCATTTAAATAATCAAAACCTATATTAATAGGAACTTTAATAATAATCTATAAAATGTCCATCCCTTGTGGAACATTATTTTTCATAGTGTTTTTATAATAGTTAAATAACTGTTAGTTCAAAAAGTAAAAATTTAAATGTAGGTACTTAAATAATTAGATACGAGTATAAAAAAGCACAGTGCATAGAACCGATGGCCGAGGGGGCGGAAAAACAAAATTATACGATCACCTATCCGATGACTGAACACTGCCATGCTTACCTTGGTCAGGCGAACGCGCTAGTCGCTACGCCATCGAGCCCTCGTGTTATAAAAGTATACATATGTAATAGAAAATTAGATGTAAATGGAATAGATTAATATAATGTGCTCAACATTAATTACAATGTTAGAAGGGGATACGCTAATGGATTTATGTAATACCGAGGGGGTGTTTATGACGATTCTAGGCGTGCAATATTTATTACTACAGCCTGGGGTTTGAATCACGATAATGCAAATTTTGACAACTTTATGTTTTTGCCCGACATCCGAGACAACAGATGTTAGGTCTCCTATACCCGGTAATTCCACTATCTACAGTGCCCTCATCCCGAAACAGAGAAGTGCAATATAACACTTCTATTCGCATCAACTGACATTCACAATACATTTCGCCACGGTATTCGAACCTATGACCCCTGAATCTATTTGCTATATAAACTAAACGCTAAAACCACTAGACCATAGACATAGTTAGGCATAACCATAATAGTTCAAACTACAATACAACAATCAGGCGCATATGTCATTAAATGTGTCAATTTGCTAGCCGTTTAACTCGGATTGGGTCCCAAATCTAATTTGTCAATGGGCCCAGTATAACCTGACCTTCGGGACAGCCTTTGAGCACCCCTCAGCAGTCGGATAATTGGACACTAACACAGGATAAGAGCGGAGGGGGAGGTCGCGGTAATTTGGCGCGGTAATCGATCAATCCGATCACGTGGCGACTTGGATTTAGTTCTAATTGACTAACGACTGGTTAGCCTTATTAGTGCTTCTGTGGTTATTTGAAATTTCTGATGATAAAATTATATAATAAGTCGCTAAATTATAAAGTTGAAGTGGCAGTGGGCCAGTCACGTATGTCGGAAAACCGATGGCCGTTAGAGCAGAATAGTTCTAGAGTGAAGAAGCGTAGCGTAGGACGCCCTCCGACCCGATGAATCGACGACTTGCGAAAGGTCGCTGGTGGAGGCTGGATGAGAAAAGCGGAGGACCGGGATGTCTGGGGCAAAATGGGGGAGACCTATGTCCAGCGATGGACTGAATTTTATTTTATGATATTTAATGAACGTGCCGATGATTTCGCTCACTAAGTGAAATACAGTGTTGAAGGAAATCAAAAATATCATGTACTCATTATTTTCCGTCAACACTGCCCTGCACCCGTTACTCGAAACGACAGATGTTGGGTCTCTCTCACCCGGTAATTTTCCAAGCACCATTTCCTTTCTTCCGAAACACGGAAATAAATAAATATCAAATAAAATTAAATAATATCCACTGACATTCACACAGCGCCATCTAGTCCCAAGTTAAGCGTGAAGCCTGTATTACGGATACTAAACAACCGATAAACATGCTTACATTTATATTTTTTTTTGTAAATACATACATATTATACGTACAAAATACCTAGATCAATTCAAAGAGACATTGTTCATGCACACCAATATATGTTCTTGAACCCAGAACCCTTGGTGTAGTTACCGACGTCTCAACCGTAACACCAAATGTGTAGTCCAATTCAACACATTCTCATTATACGTGACGATATCTGGCCCTGTGGTCGTATTTTTTTAAGTCGTAGACTCAGTTGCGAGTCTACGACTTAGTAAAATAGAAGTAAACCTAGTAAAGAAAGTTGAAGAGAGAAATAATATGTTGTCAGGATAAACAACATCACGAATGGCAACTGTTCTTTTTTATGTTATAGTAGGCAAACGATCAAACGGCTCATCTGATGGTAAATGACACCGTCGCCCATGTACATTTGCAATACCAGAGCGCACTGAAATGCGTCGCCAGCCTTTCAAAACAATTGTTCAAACAATTCATAAGCATATTAATGCAAATCACGAGGCATGTATGCACTAATGTGCACTAATACGATCTATTAGCAATTTGTTAGATTCCAGGCCGTGTCAGTAGCACTAATTGCATTATGATAGATGACGGCGCTTGTCCTGCAATTTGTGGTATTAATGCAAAAGAGCATCTATGAAAAGTCAGTTTAGTTCACAATTAAAAACGTATCGGTCGTTGATACCGGCGCAAAATGACTGCGCAAAAACTTGTTTTTGGACGTAAAAACCTGGATCTCATGGGAGCCCAATATTTCAGTACACGTTATATTAATAATATTAAATAATATTCACTCACATTTACACTTCACCATCTAGTCCCAAACTAGCATTTAGCCCGTAACATGGGTACTAAACAACGGATAAACATACATAATTTGTTTTGTAAATACATACATATCATACAATTATACCCCCCATTTTGCGCCAGATATTCCGGTCCTCCGCTTTTCTCATACAGCCACCAGCGACCTTTCGCTATATCAAATTTGGGATGTCTGTATAACTTCCATTTGAACGCAAATTAAACTGTTTAAACCCTTATTTTATTATTTTAAACTGTGAACTGAATTATTGTTTATTTATTGAAGTAATAAATAAAAAAATTAAGTTATACCTCCGAAAGATCTTCATGCAAACAATAATTTCTCAGTTCAAAGCCCAGGTCGCCGAACCATTGGTAGATTTAATTTCGAAATCCATTAAAATAATGAAATTTCAACATCAGTTTTGTCTCTATTAACCAATTATATCTTTAACAAGCTTCCGAAATTCAGTTACAAGGCTTTGCCGAAGATTCACGAAAATTGTTTTGCAACCTCCCTCGTGGATCACTGGGTTTGAATCCCGCTTGAAGCTAGTCGGTTTACAAGCCAATTAAAACATGGCGTAAAATTTTATGTAAAAATTTCATGATCCTTCGAGATCCCATCTCATTTTTAGTTTGTAAGATTAAGCTGGAAACGAATACAGCGGATTATCTTACCTATTTGGTTAAGGTATGGCCCATGTTTTGTAACGGTAATAAATAAACCAGCCTATAAGTTCCCAAAAGCATGACAATGTGGAAAATGAGCTAAGATTCGCTCGAGCTTAATTTGCACGATAGTCATTAGAATGCACTAGCCGTTAACCGCATCGATCCCACATCCTTTGTTTTGATCCCATATTCCAAGTCACTTAATTTGCGTCTAGATTGCGTTGGGTAAATGCCTGTAGATAATATTTTTATCTTGTCCAGCTTACCGAGACTTAGGCCCGTATTCAAGAACGAGACTCAACGACGATCTTTACTTAAATTGAGATAGAATGGGATAGCGCTACCAAGGGCGGATCGATTAGGCGCCAGGAGGGGGTCACGTAGTAGTAAAGTTAAGAACTTATAAGTTAGTTTGTTAATGTACGTTAGTATAGTACTTAACATAGCTCAGAAGGGGGTCATGACCCCCATGACCCTCCCCCTGGATCTTCCATTGAGCTCTATATACGATAAATAGCGGCATCCCTTCATAACTCAATTTAAGTAAAGATTAATGCTTCAGCCTCGTCCTAGAACACCTTCATCATCATCAGCTCATTAAACGTCCCCACCGAGGGGCACGAGCCTACCCGTAAAGGGTGTTTAGGCCTTAGTCGTCCACGCGGGCCCAGTGCTTGTTGGACGTCTTTACGCACAACCTTTAAATCTCTTCGCAGGCGCGCGCAGGTTTCCTCACGATGTTTTCCGTTACCGTAAGAGCGTCGGATATTACATATATTTTCAAAAACTTGAAAACACATTGGTACGTGGCGGGATTTGAACCTCATCCCTCTTGGTAGGAGGGCAACAGTCCACAACATGGAGCCACTGATGCTCTAGAATACCTTATTATATTATAGGCCTTAATGATATGACCCCAATTATATTCAATGTGTGCGAATCACGTTTCAACGTTACAACATTCGAAACAGATTTAGTATACTTCTAGCAAATCATTAGGGGAGGCTTTTGTTCAGCAGTGGACATAATTAGGCTGTAATGATGATGATGATACTTCCAGCATGTTAATCTAGTACCAAGTACATAACTTTTTAACTCATTACTAGAAAGGTCCCGATTGCGACTGTATAAAGTAATGTTTAAAATTAAGACGCATTATCCTGGCGGACCCTAAAAGTAGACGTCTCTGATTTTAGGGGTCCGCACAAATATTAACTTACTTTAACACAGATATTATATGCAATAGTCTTGATATTTTTTACATATAACAATAAATCTTTTTCTCTCATCGTATTATATATTCATCGCAGTGCCAGATAGCATTCAGTGAAATAACAGTGTTATGCACTTCTGTGTTTCAAGATGACGGAACTTTTTATTGGTTTTAAAAAAAGTTAGCAATCAAGCATACCACCCAGGTCCCAGCTGGTGGTAAGAGCAATTATTACCTAATAATAACTAATAATAAAAACTCTTTTTTTATGTTACAAAGGGAACGGGACAGTCAGGAGGCTCATCTGATGGTATGTGATACGCCTTACCAAGACAGAGCGGACAGAAGGAGACCAACAACTGATACTAAGGGCCTCTTAAATAAGCTCAAGGTTTCTCAACGTGCTATGGAGAGGGCTAAGTGTTTCCCTACGCGATAAGCTTCGGAATGAATACGGATATCCGTAGGAGAACTGGCGTGACCGACATAGCCCACAGGATAAGCAAGTTGTAGTGGCAGTGGGCAGGGCACATAGTGCGTAGAACCGATAGCCAATGGGGCCGAAAGGTTCTCGAGTGGCGTCCACGTAACGGAAAACGAAGCGTAAACCAAGCCCCAACCAGATGGACGGATGATCTGGTTAAGTGGCGGGTAGCAGATGGATGTCAACTGCAAGGATCGGTCCGCGTGTAAATCATTAGGGGAGGCCTTCGTTCAGCAGTGGACGTTCTAGGTTGTAATGTTGATGATGAACAACTGATTAAAAAAACCAGTCAGAAAAATATTTTGTTTTTGACGCCTTAAGTCATTGGTGTTCAATAGTTTAACTGAAACATCGCACTAAGTGATCACTTTGCGGTCATTTCCGTAGAGGTTTGTAGAGCCCGGATCACTCTACAAACGAACTAAACTATTGAACTCAACGCGCTACTAATAATAGCTATTTAAAGACTTAGCCCTTCAGGGGTTTCCAAATTTACAAATATATATTACGAGTGAATAAGGTTCAAATTGAGTGTCGGTAGCTCAATGGTGTGGACTATTGCCTTCCTAACGGGAGGACGCAGGATCACTTCCCGCCGGATACTAACCAATGCGTTTTCGAATTTTAAAATTATATGTACGTTACCCGACGCTCTTACGGCGAAGGAAACATCGTGAGGAAACCTACGCACGCCTGTGAAGCACAGGGTTTGAGTCACGGAGGCCGTTGGAGTAGACGAGTTCTGGAGTGGAGACCGCGCCTTGGGAAGCGTAGCGTAGGACGCCCGAGGATGACTAAGGCCTATACACCCTATACGGGTAGGCTCTTGCCACTCGGTGGGGACATTTAATGAGCTGATGATGATGAAGGTTCAAATTGCGGTGGAATTAACCTCTGCCTGGAAAAGAGCTTAACCACAAAAGCACCTAAAACAAATTCATGAAATCCAATAAATTCCAAACCATTGCTCATTTTTAACCCCTCAACCACTCATTGCGACCGTAATTGACCCGTCATAAAAAAACAATCGGCACAAAGTACCCTCAACCACAAGGGTTCCCATAAAGAACCCAAAGGTTTCGCCACGTACACACTTGACCGACATTTTTCGCACCAAGTCGCGTACGTTGACAAGTCTAATTTAAAGTTGGCCGGGCCTATGAGACCAGCCTTTGAACGTTTACAAGTTTTGGAGTGTTATTTTTAATGAGTTTTCGCGGTTCTTGATATTATTAATGCATAGGATTTCAGCGTTTGCAATGTATTGTTGGGGAACTCATCGGGTAGGGATAATGGAGTTTTTTGGTTGTGAATTAATGTTTTTTGGGCTTATATATATTTATAATTGTTAAAAAAAATCGTGAAAGTTTAAGGTTTAAAATAAGTATATAATATAATTCTATATTATGAAATTAATTATAGTCATTATATAGCCTAAAATAAAAGTAAACTATTTTTATTGATATTTCAATAAAAGCTAAATGTATGCATATATTAATCCATCAAAAAACAAGTAATGACCTACAAATGGGTGTAGGCCTGCCCTTACAACATAACTGTGGTGAATTAGGTAAATTAAAGTCAGTAAAAATTGTTTAAATATATAACTATGTTTCATCATTACAACCTAATACGTCCACTGCTGAACGAAGGCCTCCCCTAATAATTTCCACTAAACGTAGTAGTACGTTTGCTTAGTTATAATTATCTAGTTTAGATAAATGGTCCACTCTTCTAATAGCACTAAGCAATATGGTCCGAAACAAATAAAACGAATTAATATTTATGTTTACGCTCATAAGTAATTTCAGCACAGAACTTCTGCCCCTAGCGGGATTTAGAACACTCATTCATTTGGATATAATTTAATTAAAACGATTATTCTTACGATTATTAGTATTTTACATAAATACAATAATAATTAAAATTATTAATTATTGGCGTCCGGGGCTCATTGGTGTGGACTGTTGCCTTCCGATTTGGAGGGCGCAGGTTCAAATCCCGCCACGTACCAATGTATTCTAAATCATATGTACGTTTATACGACGCTACCTAGTTTATTTTTTATCTAAGGCCGTTGCTCCAGACTTCTACTCAACATATCTTAGTACTGTATTCGTTGATGCAGACCAATCAGCGTTGTGCCCGCGTAGTGGATTACAATCTCGTACATATATTTGAATTGGATAACTATATAAAAAGAGTGGCGTGCACAGACATTACGACTAGGGAAGGCAAAATAAGTGACACTAACCGCAATAACAATAAATAATTTTCGTTTTTGTCAAATTGAGTGCTGTTGATGACAGTTTCATATCTGTAGAAGAAAATGGGTAAATAAGTGGAAATCATTTAATATGTTGGCTTTTATCATTAGCATATATGGAGTGCACGCCACTGTATAAACATACTGCATAATCAATTTAATCCCACCACATCCCATAACTTATTCACGAGCAATTAAATTTATCTATAAAGAATTAACAACCAACTGTTCATACAAAAATTCAATTCAATGAAAAATCTGCCACATTTGATTGTCCGATGGTTAATATCAACATGAAAATTACAACCTTACTCGGATTTATATAAGGTCGTTATTAGTTCGTTAATTGTAAACGAATACAGTGCGCACAATAAGTCGAAATGTTTCATTTGATAGGGTTAACTGAATAGCTGTTACAAAATAGGGTTGTGAACCCTTTTTCAAAAGGGATAAGCTTTTAAAATCGCAGATTTAGTATTCGGTTTGCGTTTATACGCAGAATATTAAAATGAATGAAATTGGTACAATGCAATAAAAATGGGCCAAGTGTACCTGTAATTAAAATATCAAATGACGACCCGTCTGGTGTAATGAGAGTGAGACGTTGGCTATTACACCAACGGTTCCGGGTTCGATCCCCAAGCAGTTCACACATTTGTGTGCATGTCTGCTTGTATTGATATCCGTAGGTGATGTGGAGTAAAACATCAGGTACATTACTTCTAATGCTGTTGGTAGTGATGGCATCTCGTGCAAAATGATCATTTCTATCTTTGATATTATCTCTCCCTTTATTACCCATATCCTTAATTTTTCCCTATATATGTTAATGTTGAAATATAATTATGTATCTATAAGTTGAATTAAGCTTTTCTAACTTTGCACTGTCTTGCCCTTTCATGTTGTTAATTTTCTGTTTGTGAGATTGTCTGGAAGAGATCGCTCCAAGCGATAAGGCTGCCTAAATTGAATTATTTTCCTTCATTTGTTGTTAAATATGTATCTTTTTTTGGTATGCAATAAAGAATCATATCTATCTATCTATCTTATATGTATGTATTTACAAAAAAAATATATAAGTTTATCCGTTGTTTAGTACCCATAATACAAGCTTCACGCTTAATTTGGGACTAGATGGCGCTGTGTGATCTACACCTGTGTGCATCCGATGCACGACGCTCAACAAACAAGGCGCATCAGTTAAAACTGCAACGTATCAGAGTTTTATGTCAAAAACTTCTGGATATTTCCCTGCGAATCCCCGGCGCAACTTGTTCCGCGCAAAAAACAGTAGTTTTAACATCAGTTTTATCAAGGCATGTGAGGAGTTGAGCATCACTTCTGCTCGGGCGCGAACTGCCTAACTTTGCTTTTGTGGTCTAAGTCAAAAGCGATTATCATCATCATACTAGTATCGTAATGTGTTTTACATGGATGAATAGTTGAGAAGTCGGTATGGTATAATATGGTAATCTTTGGGGTAGGATCGTGTACAAACATCTTATGTGCACGAACTTGTCTGGTTGTACGGGTCTGGTATTTTAGGACATAGTATTTTTTTTTTTACAAAAACTGCCTTATGCTAATTAATGCTGTTATTTATCATAGATTACGCTTTTTGCTTAGTTGAATTGGCTTTCCATAAGTTGTATTATATTTATGCTAACTATTCGTACTTATTCAGTGTACTTCTAATAACACATTTAAAAGTCGTACTAACGCCGAATGCATTGTACTGTGCTGATTTTAATAAAACTCCAAAGTGACTTTATCTGTGCAACGATTGGGAGGTTGCAATCTTTGTAATTTTCACACAAAATAATTAAGTTAAAATACTCAATTGTTACACAATTTTACAGTTATATTATTAACAGGTTAAACGCCATAGCGACATTTTTTTACACAGCATTAGTTATATTTACCCAAAAAAGAAGAATTGTGGAATTTTTTGTTTTACCGGTCAAACAAAACATTTAAGTCAGCGTAGATAATTAGAAAGAAAGAAAGAAATATTTATTCTGTGACAGTAGGTATACAATATTACCTTAAACATAAAAACTTAAATCTAAAGACACAGAACAGGTATACCACTCAGCAACAGCCATGGTGATGAAGACACCATTAGGTTAACTTTAAAATCACGTTTGGCATCCATAGGCGTTGTAAAGTAAGTTACGTGATTGTATCGTGTGTAACTTAACAATATCAAATAAAATAATAACAGTGGTTGAAACAATAGTTTTTAACTTGTACCATGCACCAGTAGTCGTGCAAACTTCTATCTTAATCGAATTTACAACCCTGCTGCCTGACTTCTTTTGACATGGTGTTAAAACTTAACAACTGTTGCACAATTTCGTGAAAAAATTCTTTTATTATCTTGGTCCTTCTTTAACAACAAAATGAACGGTGAAATTTCATTGCGAAGTCTCTCTTATTATGAGTGCAAAAACAGTGTTCGTTCCTTACTTCTAAAAAAATCCTATGATGAAACTGAATATTACTTCCATACCTACACATAATTACACACACACATTCACTTGTTCACATTCGTTTGTTTGTGATGAGAAAATAAAGATTTTACTATTATTTAGTGTAGTCTTAACATGAAAATATTTGTCGCTGAGTGCAAGAAGCAATACCCAAATTTATAATTTGAAATGGGTTCCATAAATAAATAAAATCTCAATCATACTGGCAAATTAAGGATAATTATTTGCAATACAAAAAAAAGTAAAGTAGATAAGTACAGTTTGACAATAAAAACCGGGCAAACAGTGTCTTTTATGTCAGACGTCAATCATAGTATTTCGGTTCTATGGCAGCCATGTTTAAATAAACATTAACTGTTCGAAATACAAAAAGCGAATGACATTCTAAACATATACATCACAGTTCTGTCGTACAAAACTTAAACTGACATCTGTTGAATTTCGTGAATAAATTCGGTGCACAAAATAAATCTGTGAATGTTTCCACTTCATAAAATACGCAGACTACTTTGAAATTTTAAATATCTTCAATGCTGATGTTGCCATAACTTTGAAACTGCGTTTTTTTATAAAATAAAATTTACTGAAGATCGTGAACCACTTGGAGCGGAAAGATAAAGTAATGATCCTTACTTAAAGTTATAGTTGCTTTGAAACTAGAATTTTATTTCGCTGAATTGATTTTTATTTGTAACACATTTCAACTTCAGGATTTAAGCAAAGCTTTTATTGGAATATATTTCATTTATATCTGTGTTCATGAGCGTCGGTGGCTCAGTGGTGTGAACTGTCGCCTTTCTACCGGAAGGGCTGAGGTTCAAATCCCGACACGTACCAATGTATTTTAAAATTTTCGAAAATATATGTATGTTATCCGACGCTCTTACGGTGAAGGAAAACATCGCGAGGAAACCTTCATGCACGCCTGCGAAGAAATTCAAAGGTTGTGCGTGAAGTCGTCCAATTCGCACTGGGCCCGCGTGGACGACTAAGGCCTAATCACCCTACACGGGTAGGCTCGTGCCCCTCGGTGGGGACGTTTAATGAGCTGATTATGATGATATCTGTGTATAGATGATCTTATATTAATGGTTTTACTCTTGACTGTTACATGTAACTCATAATATGATGTAAAGAAAATAAATTGGAGACCGGAAAAAATATTACTAAAAACGATCAAAACACAATCCGTTTTATATTAATCGATTTAATTGAAATTCCAAAGAGTACCTTTCTAGCACTTGTTTGAATAAGTTTTCTACAGAAAATATACGTATATTGCAAGTATAAAACAAGTATTTTAGTAAGAATTTATTTGTTTGTATATTTGTATATTGAAGTATAAGCAATATAAAAATATATTTGTTATGTGTAGTCTAAGGCCGTGAAATATTACAACTAGAAAATGACAACTAGCCATTTAAGTAGTAGTAGTCAAGTTATTTTTGTAGGTAACAATTCTCAAAATTAGCTTTCAGGAAATTTTAATACAATCATAACGTACTGTACCAAACAGCTGTCTATTTGCAAGTAAACCTTTATACAATGTGTTAGAATCCCGCTAACCGCGTCAATTTAAAAGTAAAGTCACGCGCACACTACGCCAAAAGTCTCACAAGGTTTCGGACTTAGTAAGTTTTAGAATTAGTTGCAAAGAACCAAACGCGAAATGAGCTTAAGATACCGCGCCCCAGTTGGTAAGTCCAAAACGACTGTTTGATTGTGTCAGAGATCCCTGGGGACATCGATGAATCCTCCATGAATCGGGAAAAATTGGGTCAGGTATGGTGGCCATGTGTTAGGGTGTAGGCAGGACAATAATAGGATAATTTCTGAGACTGAAACTGGCAGAAAGAACGCGTTGGCCAGTGTCAAAAAAGGTCCCGTTTATAACTTTTGACTGCAACATGCGACTTGTTTAGATTTCTTTAAACATAGACTATTGAAAACAGCATTTTTGGGACCAAGCTTATTGACATCCCTGGCAATCCCGATACTTGTGCTAGATTTTTTCTGTCAGTTTCAGTTTCATAGTGATATTATGAAATTCTAACTAATATCATCACCAGCCTATTAACGCCCCACTGCTGAGCATAGCTGTGACTGAGATTGGGCCATTGCCTGCCACGACTACCACATTTTGAATGAATGAACCGCATTTAAAGATACTGCGATGTTGACCATATAAATTAAAAAGGCTTGCCTATAAAGGCAGTAAAAAGGTTCTCTGTTCGTAATAACATTATGTTTAGCTGTAAAACATACATTTTTATAGCAACTCGCATTAAACTTAAAATATCCACCCCAATCTCTTTTACGTGGCCTTGCCTAAAATTTCACTTGGAATTACTTATGTCTGCAGCCTCACAGTGAAATGCAATAAATAATTAATGGAGTACAGATTACAGTGAAATGTGGTCTGAAGTTGTTTTGCGCATACCGTGTATGTTGATTGAAATTGTGTTTCAGAATATATGTAAACACTTTTTATACTGTATATATTTCTCTATTTTGAACCTATTTATATCGGGATATGAACAAATTTGAGCGACTTGCAGATCATCATTGAAGTCGAATATGACCGCTGCTGAAGAAAGGCATTTCTTAAATACTTTCATCAGTAAATAAGTAAGTTTATTCTTTGTTTATGATGTATAAGTATGAAAATGTATATATTTGTGTCCCTGCTTCAATTTGTATAGATAGCGATGAGTGAATGTCAGTGGACATATATCATATATATTAATATTTTAATCATAAAAATAAAATTACAAAAATTATGTCTCAGTATTTAAAAAATATAGTCACCCTACAAGTAAAACTCATAGTTCAACTATTGTTACAAGGTTTTGTTTGGAAGAACCTTGGTGTTTTCGATATAAATATGAATGAGACGAGAAATTTCCCGCTTCTCCCGGAATTTGCTTGTCCAATGCTCGCTTCCGATTGGCCGTTTTATGTCGAAAACTTTTTTTCACAACCCCCATCACACAGCTTTGGGTTATTTTGGTCGTAAACTAGTTTCTGGTGTTTTATATATTATTCCAATGGCACCTACATTACTGGCCCTAATACGGTTTATATAACCACCATAAATTTAATGTAATACCTTTATATTTAAACAAAAGAAAATGGATGTTCCAAAATGTGGCATAGATACTTCATCATCAGCTCATTAAACGTCCCCACCGAGGGGCACGAGCCTACCCGTATAGTGTGATTAGGCCTTAGTCGTCCACGCGGGCCCAGTGCGGATTGGACGAATTCACACACAACCTTCGAATCTCTTCGCAGGCGTGCATGAAAGTTTCCTCACGATGTTTTCCTTCACCGTAAGAGCGTCGGATAACGTACATATATTTTCGAAAATTCGAAAATACATTGGTTGGTGATTTGAACCTCAGCCCTCCCGCTCTTAGATACGTAAATGTATAAATATTTTTTTATTTTACATTAGGATTTGCCATGTGCAATAAAAGGCCGCCCATTGTACTCTCTTTTTCTTTTTTTTGTGTATTTCAGTGTACAATAAAGAATTAAATAAAATAATAAATAAATAAAATAAATTTAGATTTATAACAAATAATAAGTACCAAGTCGTTACTTCTGGCCACTTTGGATGTTGTTTTAGCGCCCATATATTAGTATTCAGCCATGCTGTGGAAAGGCCTGTGATCTACAGTAAGACGTTAGAGGCTGTAGATCAATTTCACGAAATAAGTTTACACATCATTTAACACAAACCATAACAACATCGCTCAAAAGAAACCCCAAAGAAACGGAATATAAAACTTCTCAAGACGGGTTGCGGTCTAAGTGACCCACTTAAAAAACAAACACACCCCGGCAGCGATCGGTTACGTATTCATTTTTCACTCACAGTTTAATGGTAAACTAGTTACTGGCCTTTGCGACCCGGGTCGGGTTAGAGGAGTCTTTGTAACATCTATCCAAATCGAATTACACGCTGGGACGGTCAACTGCCCCGGGTTGGGGTTTGTCCTAAAGCATAAGAGCCAGCGTGGTCGGTTAAATTAACTACGCACTTAATAATATTAAAAAATATATTCAATTTTTTGCCTTAGACAATTGGCAGCGTCAGATACTTACGACAAATTAAGTAACGATAACTAAGTATATTTATTTGATTAAAATAAGTATTCTCATGTAACTGTTTTACGCTTACAGTTATATGGCTTAATAACTACTTCTTTGAAATTTATTCCAAAAAATATAGTTTAATTTGGAAATAGGATGCCTTGTTAAGTTTTTCAAAGTATGCAAACCTAAATTATATAATTAGGTTTATTCTTTTTGACATTTGAGACAATGTGCATATGAAATTCTATACATGTATGGACAACAGGGCTGGTATATTGGCAATGTTTTTTTTTTATTATTATTAAGAAAACCAACAGCGCAATATACAATATATCTTATAAAATATTTGATTTTTAAGTACAGCGAATAATAGGTTTCCCTTTACAATACTATTCGCATAAGACGTCACACAAAATAATAATTTAGATACTTTGACTTTAAAAACAATACATTATGATATTTGTACTATTATTTTAATTAGGATACGATATAATATATATAAATAAAAATAAAATCAAAATTTAGAAAATGGTCGCAGATTGATATTTTTTAAGGCTGAGAGCCATCTGCGATGGCCGATTGCTCGGTGAAGCTTTAAAGGCCATCTGCGGCCAACAGCAGTAGTCAGTTAATAAAATAGGTATTATATAGATCAATTGAAAAAAAACATAGTAATTGGAAATCACAGACACAAAATAGACATAAAGAATTTAAATTACAGCAACATTAAAATTGTGATAGGAGCGATATTTTAGTGTCACGATCAAGGTTACCACAATCTCTCCTTTTCTCACGCCATGACATAATAATAAATGTTCTATGTTCAGCTGTTCCTGGGTGAATTGCTGCTAAACAAGAGGTCTCAGTTGCCACTTACAACCAGGAGAATAATAACAACCAAAACGCCCTTCCGTCAACGCCTATGAATTATGCCGGTTTCATGTTTTCAGCAACACTTGCAAAGTTATTTTCATTACATCTTTGGTGTGATGTAAATTTCCATACTCTGAGGGGGCCTGAGGCCCGTAGCAAGTCCTCAAAAGGCCTTTTGTCGTTTACTGTAACTATTTTAATTACTAAAGGACTTATTTGTTGATAGTTAGCTTTGAGATTTGTTTCGTACCTACTGCCATGTGATGTAGTCTGTGGTGTTAGCTAAAACAATGGTTATTGTGTTTTCATTATTAACTATTTTACCATTACATGTATTCTTATGGCAAACCATGTAAGGAGGGCTAAATAAATATTAATAAACATTGACAAACTCTTTGGTGTAGCGGTTGAGACGTCGACTGCAACACCAAGGTTTCCGGGTTCGATCCCCGGGCAGTACAAACGTTTGTGTGCATGAACATGTCTGTTTGTAATGGTCTAGGTGTTTTCTATGTATAATATGTATTTTAAAAAAATATATATAAGTATGTATATCCGTTGTTTAGTACCCATAATAAAGCGCTTATCTTGGGGCTAGATGGCGCTGTGTGAATGTCAGTGGATATTTATTCATTTTATTTCATAGTGGGTAGGTCATGAAGTAACAGCATCCAAGACACACTGTTATTTCACGCCGTTTTTCTGTGACGCCAATACTCCTATGTTAAGCCTGATCATTCATGCCGAAGTATGCCGTTTCAAAACGAGGTAGAGTCAAAATAATGAAGCTTTCAAACATGGGATTGATCATATTAATGTTAACATTTCGGTACAAAGCAAATGATTTTATAAAACAATGATAACAAAACACAGCGAAAGCGTATTTCGTCCACTTTTTTAATGCATTTTTTTTAATAAAAAAGAACAACACTTACCTCAATGACTAAAGCTGTTGAACGTATAAAATAAACGGTGAAGTCCGGTGTAGAATTATCGCACGCACGCGACGCCTCCGACGACTCCGAACCCAGAATATTAAAATCGTAAAAATTATCTCGCATCACTTCTGTATGCTTATTCGGATTCTTAACACAAACGTTTCGTGAGCGCGTGCTTAGCGATGGAATCCACGTTCAAGAGATTGTGTTGAGAAAAACGGTAATTTTTCTTTTCATTTTGTTTTTTTTTGTGTATTTCAGTGTACAATAAAGAATTAAATAAATAAAATAAATATTTTTTCCACGTACCTGAGACAGATGTCTATGGTACATTTGAATACAGATAGAAATAAATTTGTTTCTACTATTTCGTTCCGAAGGAAAGTTTTTATGTCATAAAGTATACGGGACGGTCAGATCGCTCACCTGGTGGTAAATGATACGCCTGACCATGACAGATGCAGTGTGGGAATTGATAACAGTATGTACCTGTAGGTACATACTGTTAACCTGGAACCTGGAAGCGGTATGTACCTGTAGGTACGACAGATGTTAGGCCTCTTATACTCGATATTTTTCCTAGCTACAGCGCCCTCACATTGACGATACTGAGTCGTCTAGGCAGGTACCACCGCAGTGCCAGATAGCGTCCCGTGAAATAAGAGTGCTAGGCACTTTTGTGATTCGAGATGTAGTAAGTGAAAATGCCGGATATAAGCGTCCTTAGTTGTCTCCAGTGACGGGCGCAGTACGGCATTGATGGAAAAATAATAACTGTTTATCAGTTTTGGTCTCCTTCAATGCCGCTCTGTCAGGGTTGTACCATCAGGTGAGCGTCCTACCGTCTTGCTTACTTCATATAATAAGGATTGGTAGTGTAATAAGAGGTCTCGGAAACCGCACGAAGATGGACAGTTCGGGCAAGACAGTAGGTGTTCCATTGTCTGAGAAGCACCACAGTCACACAAACTGCTAATATCATCATCAACTCATAAACTTCCCCACCGAAGGGCACGAGCCTACCCGAAAAGGGTGATTAGGCCTTAGTCGTCCGCGCGGGCCCAGTGCGGATGCTGACTTCACGCACAACCCTTGATTCTCTTCGCAGGCGTGCGCAGGTCTCCTCAAAATGTTTTTCTACATCCAAGAGCGTCGGATAAACGTACATATAATTTCGAAAATTCGTAGATATTGGTACGTGGCCGGTTATGAACCTGCACCCTCAAGATCGGAAGGCAACAGTCCACGCTAAGTAGCCACCGACTGCTAATATAATCTATCCTAAATAACCTATTTTATCAGTAAAACGTATACTCTAATCAACAAAAAAGCAATCATAAAAACCCTTTGTTATACAAAATGACATGCAATAGATTAATTCCGTGTGTGACGTCATAAAAGCAACTATGACGTTGCTCTTTTGACGATTAATAAATTGGTTGCCACTATGCTTTGTTGTGCATTTCATTTATTACTTGCATATTTTATGTGTGTGGGTTTAATGTCGTAGCGGCGAGCACGTTACCGATATAATTTAAGGACCTATCGCGATGGTCACTTTTTGGTAGGCAACCCAAAATATATGTAATCAAGTAATTTCGTGCTTCGGATCGTAAAGAATTAGAATTAAGAATTTAAATATGTATTTGGTGCAATACAAATTGTAACCTAATATAATTGTAAATTAAAATAATATTTAAAAAATTATAATAATGCTACCAAAATGGTGGCCACTCAGCTAATGCCAGGACAGTTTTGTCAGGGCGCTGGTTTGCAGTGGAATCAAAGAAAAAAAAAATATGTCAAAATGAAATAATAATGCTACCCAACCGCATATAATAATAATGACAGTTGCTTACAAAATATCTAGTAAATGTGAATCCACGCCATTACTATAATATACTATTAAAGCTGTTGGTTCCGCCCAATTTATACCTTTGGACACAATGTATGTGACATTGAAAAAAATATCGAAATTGGTTATTATCATTTACTAGCTTTTGCGTGCGACTTCGTCCGCATGGAATAGTTACTATGGCCTAACGCTCTATTTAACCCGCTACTTTGTTTATAGGTGAGTTAAAACTGCGATTTCTCGTAAGATATTCATTTAAGTAGAATGATGTAAAGGGCAATTTTGTTTAAAATGAATTACTTGTGATAAATAAAGTATTTATTTGGATAAGGATTGATATCATATTTATGAAAATAACTTCGCAAATGAAGAATTATTTAAAAAAAAATTCAGCCTAAAATATGTTATAGGGAACTAACTTTTAAAGATAGACATATGCTGTCGCGGACTTTTTTGTAGACCTTTAAAAGGGGAACAATACTCTCATACATGACTTTTGCGAAACTTTAACCGTTTACGCAGCGGAAGCTCCAAGTATGAAAAAATTTCCCCGGATTTTGAAACATTCTTCATTGCTGCTCTACTTCTATTGCTCGTAGCGTGATAACATATAGCCTATAGCCTTCCTCGATAAATGAGCTATCTAACATTGAAAGAATTTTTCAAATCGGACCAGTAGTTCTCGAGATTAGCGCGTTCAAACAAACAAACAAACTCTTCAGCTTTATAATATTAGTATAGATTAATAAAATCTATAGCCAGAATCCCTCTCCCACAGTGATATGTTTCGGCGTCAATTATTTATTTATGTATGAATTATTACGTCAAAAATCGATACAACGGTTTTTAAGTAAATCGTCAAATGCATCTTTACAAACATAAAAATCTTCTCCATAACATAAGTAACGATTAAAAAACAATCTGTCATCATTTGACAAAACTAAATGTCAACTCGTAAAGCGCCATTCCGAGATGATTTCCCGCCAACAGGTGCGTTCCGCTGGCTCGAGTTGCGTCTGTCAAACACGATATCCGGTGAGCGCGTTCCAGTAAGTGTCGCGAGTTAAATAAACCAAATCAAAAGCAAACGTTATGTTTCAATGCTTTTCTTTTGGCGCGTATAACGTTGCGCGACGTATCGGAACGACGGTGTTAATTAAGTTAATTTTGGTTGTAAGTGGATGAAACACTGACGGGCAAAGTTTTCTCTTTTTGACATGTTTGTTGGGTATTAACGACTACCATTCTAAGATAGTATTCAGGAGCGATGGTGTAGCCACCGTAATTTTTTTTCAATAAAATTATTATTATTCAGCCTAGAATGCCTCAATCAAAATAGAATATACATAGCATAAGGTGAAGTTCACTACGTGGTCCCGTGTGATCCAAACCCATTTAGCCACCGGATCACGCAGCTAACTACTCAACTGTTAAACCTTGGAGGCAGATACAACTTGAAATCTAGAGTTGTAAAAATACTCATAGCACCCTTCTTTTTTGTCTCTCTTTTGTCATAATAAGCCTGTAGGAACGGCCCACTACAGGGCACAGGTCTTCCCGAGCCAGTCGCGCAATGTAGCTATGGAAATATACTTTCTGGTATTCTAATTACCATAACGAAGTTTTCCAAACTAATCAACAGTTTTGTCCCCCAAGTCTGCCATAGGAAACGGAATAATTTTTAAATCAAGAATTCAATGAAGGAATTCGACGCCGCCTAAAAGGTAAAAAAGATAGGTTATTTCCTCTATTAGGTACAGTCTCACCTTCCACAGACTTCACTTCGAGAATAATTCAATCGAAAAGGAGAAAAAAAAGGCTCTACTTCGATTTGTATTCCCCTTACCACTGAGGGCTTCCGTTGTTTTTTACATTCTGCCTTCCCTCCTCTCTTAATACGACGTTTGGGTGGTGGTCCAACGCATAGGCTTTGGCTTTACCGCTATACAGAAAATCGCTAGACTCTGTCGCCTGCCAGCACACAGTGATTTGTACAATATACATTTTTAGTGCTCATACCCTATTTTATTTTTCAATGTATCACTATGAAATACACTTAAAGATTTTTTACAACGAATAACCACCCATTATTAAAATTGACTAAGCTTAGTCCATAGTGTGTATATTAAGCAGAGTAAACTAAAGGCGTTGTCATTGAGTTGTTCTGCATTTAGCCTACCTCTTGACTACATACAATATATATACATATAATATTGATGCTAGGATTTCAAACCTCATATGTTTTCTTCTTTAGGGGCAAATAAGATTTTGTTAAGATAAATACAATACAACCAACATCTACAAACATCAAATACCTAATAGTTTACCTTACTAGACTATTATCACTTACAGGTGCTTAATGGTAAATGTTAAGCCTAACCATGACAGAGCGACATTGACGGCTTTCTAACGGGCTATTCCTCGGTATATATTTAATAAAAATAAGCCGATCAGATAGCCAAAATTGAGCCTGATAAATAACAACTACTGCCATGAGAACAACTGTAATCTTAAAGTCAGGTCTCATCGTATTTGTGACAAGCTGTATAGACAAGAAAGAACATGATAATTGCACTGCCCGCTTCTCTCATAACTTGGGCCACACTACAAATCTTCCTCGGTCAATGTTTATAGAGGAAAAACGGGGTTTTCTGGAGGCCATCCCGATGGTAAATAAGAACTGAACCGATAGTTCGGATCGCGAATTGCACTATCGTGTTCGTAAATATGCGACTCCTCTGTGCCGGGAATGGGGCGATAATGAAATTATTCCGAAACTGTATCGCTTTTATCTGATCGAGGTATATTTTGTTGTCTGTATGCCGGAACGATCAGTGTGACATAAATTTATTATTACTATAGTGTTTAAGGGCGCGTTTGCCTATGGGATAGTAATAATTTTAGTTTGTATACAGGTTGACAAACTTAAGCTATTCATAATCTCTTCGGGCATTGCAATCCACTGCCAAAAAGTCCTACTATTTTGCGCCAGAAATCTCTGTCTTCCGCTTTCCTTATCCAGCCTTTAGCAATATACCAATTTTATTGCAGAGTTTTCATATTAAACGATTCCGCATTTGTTTACTCTCATAGTTGATGGTTGCGTCATTCATGAACTTATTAAACATACAACATCACATTTGATATTGAATCACTAATATGTAGAATTTATTGAAGTGAGGTGGTTATCATAGCAACATTTCACATGAATTGTTTTTGATGGGATTCAACTTCGCTTCTATTAACCTAACTAAAAATGTATATTTGGCCCTTTACTTTGAAGTTGGTATATTTAAATTTAAATAGCTGCTGAGTTTCTTTTACGTTTCTTCCAAGTACGTTGGTAACTTAAGTTCTTTCGCGTTTAACAGTTTTAATAAGAACAAAACTCCTAACAGCTTGGAAAGTAAATTACGTTCAGTGCTCTAACCTGAGCTATCACGAATTAGACAGTTTTGATAAGATCGCAAACTTTCTAGTTACATGCAGATGATGCAGACCAGTGTTTAAGAGCTTTGGAGCTCGACAAACAATAAACTACATGAACAATCTCACTCAAAAAGTGTCGCGGCAAAATTCTGACCATCGGGTCAATTGGGCAAAATTTTCATTCATAATCACGTCGCTCGCTACATGTCAAAGTGTAGTATGCTCTCGCTTTTGATTTTGTACCCTTTAAATGAAGCCTTAAGGTCAAATTTGATAAATAATTTTATGTAATAAATATAACAATAAGTCAACGTAGGTATGTGTCAAGCGGCTCATACATTTTTTGGTTGATATTTCTTCGTGACCACAGATTTCCCAATACAGGAGATGGGGCAAGCCGCGTTTAAAGTGCGACAAATGTAAGCTCAACGAGCATACACTGGCTGCCAGTTTATGCTCTGTGAGACGAGTCAAAATGCACGAATATTAGAAGAAATTACCGTTTTTTTCCAAAATGCCATCCTGTGCAATTGCAACATGCCATCATCGCAATGAATCAGTAAATTTACCAAGAAATATAATAACTTTTCAAAGGTAAGAACCGAAAAGAAATTGCGACACTGGGACTGCCTATAAACTTGGCGGCTTGTCCAGTCTAATTGTATATTCGGATGTCTGTGTTCGTGACTGTGCATCACCCTATCGTGCCCCTCGGTGGGGACATTTAAAGAGCTGATGATGATTACGCATCTAGTTAGTTTATTATTTATCTAAGTAAGTCGTCCAACCCGCAGTGGGCCCGCGTGGACGACTTAGGCCTAATCACCCTATACGGGTAGGCTCGTGCCCCTTGGTGGGGACGTTTAATGAGCTGATGATGATGAAGTTTGGAACAAAACAAAATGCATTTCATTTATGTGATAATATTATCTTTCGTCAAACTCGTTTGCACGACTGACCGAAACGATTTCGACGCCCCTGTGATGTAATGGTCGAAACATTGCCGTCGGCTACTACAACAATGGTTCCGGGTTCAACACCCGTGCAGTACAAATATTTGTGTGCATGAACATGTCTGTATTAGGCGTTTCTATCTATATTCTATTTTCACAAATAAAATATATTCATAAAAAATGTGTTTTTACATTTTTCAATATTTACAATCTTAGGATGGTAGTCTTTAACATCAAGCAATCCGCATTGGCCGCATGGGGGTTTACAACCCAATATCCCTATGGTTATACAGTGCGTGAAGGCTTGCTCCCTGCAGGAAAAGAATAAAGACTGGTGATGATGATGATGATTTATTTCGCTTTGTAGCACGTTTAGAGAACATAAGTCTGATCTATATAACTATAACAATGGATTCAATCTAAAATCATTGCACCATTTAAAACACCTGCGCATTCAACAAAAGCGACACAGAACAAGCAACAAGTAACAGGCGTGTAACCGCCAGGCATCGAACCCACACCCTCACACCGCAGCCACGCCTCTAATGAGGGTGTGACGTAGGGTTGCCAACATTGAAAACATGAAAACAAAGAAAATAGTTTGGACTTTTCTATTTAATTTATATTTGAAGTTAAAGTAATATTGTGTCATTTAAAAATTGAGTGTTAGTAAAAACCTAAGGCCTGGTTGAGGTGGCGAGTAGCAGATGAACGTTAACTGCTAGGATCGTTCCCGGGTCTAGATCATTAGGGAGGTCTTCGTTCACCAGTGGACATATAGGATGTAATGATGATGATGATGAGTAGGAATGTATCCAATTTTGTTAATTTAGATTGTAAGTTTTTAAAATGTCTTTGTACCTCACGTGCACAATTATTATGAGTAGGGTTTATTAGTCCTGCGATATGTGGGATCGATCCATAATTTGCTAATCTGGAGAACGACGCCAATTATCTTAGTCCATGATTTCGTACTACTTATCGTACTTGTTTTTTTATTTTTGAATTTTGATTTGTTAAATGTTTAAAAAGAGACAATAAATATATTCTTTTAATTTAATACAAATACATTATTAGCTAGATTTAAAAAAAAACCTGTATGCTTATATTTTATTTAAAGTCAATTACTGTTAAGTAAAGTTGGCAGCCCTATTGTAATATGGCGCAAGCCATAAACGTCATTCCAAGAGCTTAAAAAAATAAAATGTGGCCATTAATTAAATTAAAGGTTGCCAGATGTTATTTATATTAAATTAAAGCAAAATGATAATTATTCCCACCTTTAATTTAATCAAAACTGTAATTCGGCATATGACTTTCTATGATGGTAATTATGCCTTTTTAGGGTTAAGGTGGCTAACTAGCACACGGCTTACCGACAACAAGTGATTTTAACGTTTCTATTAAATATTAGCTATGTGTTTTGTGATACCATTTCTTATCATTCGAGTGAAACATTATGGTAACGCACTACGCGGGCACTTCAATGAAATCGATTAAGACAGAAACCGGAACCAAATTAAAGCCTACACACCAAGACCTGATCCAGTTATATTGGCCAAAAGACCGGAGATACACGCGGCATCTGTGGAATCAACCCGGTATAACTACCTTACATGCTTGCTGAAACCCGAGAAAGTTTATTCGGTTACCCGTCTGAAGACATTGGCATTGCGATAGCTTGATTTGCACGAGCGTCAACCATATCGATCCCTTTTTGAAACTTCTCTCTTCAACCTATCGCAGTCCACTGCTAGACATAGAACTTCCCCATTTTGCGCTAGATATCCCGGTTTGCCTTATCCAGCCTCCACCAGCACCTTTCGCAAATCGTCGGTCCATCGGACGGAAGGTGTTCTACGCTACGCTTTGAATCTTCATTGCTGGTTAATTTACCAATGGCCGTTAGAACAGATGATTATGAAGTTGATATTTAGTAGATGGATCGAAGACTTGCGGAAGGCCGCTAGTAGAGTCCGATGAGCAGAGGTATATCTGGCGCAAAACGTGGAAGACCTATATCTAGCAAAGAACTGTGATAAGTAAAAGAAGAAGTATTTAGACAGGCACCAGAATTGATATTTTCTACTGACCAATCTTGCAAGCCGCAGATTGTCTTTACAGCTTCTACAGGCAAGTAACGAGGATGGCATTCAGTCTTAAAAGTTTACACGAGCCTAAAGGCATGCCTAATCGGGACTCAAACTCAGCTAACCAGAATTCTTAGCTCGCTGCGTCTCTTAACTTGGCGTATATCACAGAAATCTCATAACTTCGGCACCTCGACGTCAATTGCGTAAGTTGCGAGGTCGAACCCATCTCATTCGCTCGTCATCCATTAGATTGCTTCGTGTTATTTGGAATCTTCAGTATTTTATCGCGAGACTTTAGCCATTTTCAAAAGACATTGTTGACTATTTTTGTATTGAACCGAAAGATGAGATGTGACATTTTTGACATAAGATTTCTAACTTAGGACAAAATTGTGTTTTAGTATTACGTAAACACTTTATTCTTTATGAACCATAAAACAAACTTAATGGCTAGAGACATTATTTACCAGTTTACCTTCGGGTCATGCAGAAAAAATATATTGGGTGCGGTAAACGTTAAAAAAAACTAACACTATAGCAATAAAACAAAGTTAAACTTTGAACAAAACACTTAAGGGGAACGGGGGTCTTTGCTTTGCTTACTTTTGACATAGGGGATCTATATGGTGATTACGTCATCATCAGCTCATTAAACGTCCCCACCGAGGGGCACGAGCCTACCCGTATAGGGTGATTAGGCCTTAGTCGTCCACGCGGGCCTAGTGCGGATTGGACGACTTCACACACAACCTTCGAATCTCTTCGCAGGCGTGCATGAAGGTTTCCTCACGATGTTTTCCTTCACCGTAAGAGCGTCGGATAACGTACATATATTTTTCGGAAATTCGAAAATACATTGGTACGTGTCGGGATTTGAACCTCAGCCCTGCCGGTAGGAAGGCGACAGTCCACAACACTGAGCCACCGACGCTCTGATTATTGGTGATTACGTTGGTGATTACGTCAGTAGTAATTATTTACTTTCATACAACAACCCACACTAATGCTCGGAATCAATAATTATACGTTTCCAGACCTTTTCCTTGTTTTAGACTCATATCTGAATGTAATGAATCAATCTTACATGATACTTGAAAGGTCTCTTGGATAAATACAAAAAACATCGTTTATATCTGCGTCCATTGGTGAGGACTATTGCCTTCCAATCTCGAGGGCGCAGATTCTAATCCCGCCACGTATATGTACGTTTATCCGACGCTCTTACGGTGAAGGATAACATGGAGAGGAAACCTGCGAAATGATTCAAAGGTTGTCCGTGAAGTCGGCCAATATGGACTGGGCCCGCGTCGATAAACGTGGACTATAAAGTTAAGCTGTGTGAACAGGATTGTCCCTGTAGTAGGAAGTAAAAGGTTGAGGATGAAGAAATTTCGGCACAGTACCATTTGTACCATTTCACAGTTCCATTGATGGTGCAAATGGCACATTTTTTTCCATTTCACCGAATTTCTAGGTAATATTATATTAAGCTACTCACCGCTACTCTGAAATTGTTAAAGAACTTAAAAAGCGTTGAAATACTTAGAAGACCGTTAAAGACTTGGAACTCTGACGTAGAAATTTGTTTGTTACAACCCCTATGTAACCCCTAGACAGGGGTTTACTTACCCCCCTTCCCACACTTATTTTTTATACTATCGCTGACATAACAACGATCGATTTGGTCTTTGAACTTAAACATCAAAAACATTTTCATGCCCTCTAGTTAACACTTAGACTGGGATCAATATGAGAAACTTTTGTAATGCGTGTAGACTACGACCCACATACAAATACATAAATAAATAAAAATCCATTGACATTCAAACAGCGACATCTAAACCCAAGTTAAACGTGAAGCTTGTAGTACGGGTACTTAACAACAAATAAAAATAATTGTACACTTGATTTTGTTGTAAATAAATACATACATACTTAATATACATAGGAAACACCCAGACCAACAAACAAGTTTTTCCTGCCCGGGGATCGAACCGTAAACCCTTGGTGTAGTAGCAAAGTGAATTGTCTTGGCCAACCTGGAAGTCTTTAACTAGGCTTCGGACTTTGACAGGTCGGAGTAGAGACAATTTAGCCAGATGGGGGTTTTCGGGCGGCCTTGATTTGGACTGTCTTTGTGGAGCGGCCCAAACGATGATTCACCTGATGTCGTGTCCTGCTTGCCCAAGTAGCTGTTCCCTGCAGGATTTGATGACGGCTGCGGACAGCGCTGTCGCCGTGGCTGGCTTTTGGGCTTCTACGATGTAATTGTTTTTGCTATCGATACGCTAAGAAGAAGAGCAGCCAACCTTACCATTACACCACACAAGTCGTCAAAGATATATGTAATACAGAATACTTCATCCGTACTCGAATCTCCATTAAACACAAGAGTTGGGTCTCGACTGGCGAAGTACCCGAGACAAAAGTCCCGTGACCTTTATTTGCACATTTTCAGGGACAAAATCCCGAACAAAGTATCGTCGGTATTTTATAAGAAACGTTTCAATGGAAAGGTCGTTATGTAAATATGGCTTCCACGTGCCAAAGGGAATGGTGTTTGCCGAGTCCCAAAATAAAGACCGGCTTCAAAGTACCTAGAATTATAAGCCAAGTATTTAAAAATAAAAAATATCCACCAACATTCACTCCGCCTTATTTAGTCCCACACTAAGCATCTAGCTATAATATATAGGGAATATATACATAGAAACACCCAGACCAATACTAACAGACATGGTCATGCACACAAATGTTTGTACTGTCTGGTATCGAACCCGGACCCTTGGTGTAGTAGCCGACGTCTTCAACCATTACACCAAATAGGTCGTCAAAAATCTAGAAATTCACACAACAGGGGCATACAGGAATAAACAAGGAGAACTTTGACATCAGATCGACATTTTTAAAATAAATACTTAACTAAAACTGTCCCCATGGACTAGTGTTCTAAACGGTAAGTTCCGATCGCTCGATCTGGGAGTCAAGTGTTCAAATTCCAGGAGGCGACCGCCATAGTGACTTAATGAGATTTTACCCAGTTTGGTGAGGACATTGCAAACTGAATAATCTGATTGAAAAGAATGGGAACTTAACAACGGATAAACATACTTATTTTTGTATATATATGTATACATATTATACATTGAAAACACCCAGACCCATACAAACAGATATGTTAATGCACAGAAATGTTTGCAGTGGCCGGGGATCGAACCAGGAACCCTAGGTGTAGTAGCCGATGTCTCGGTCATTATACCACATGGGACGTCAGAGGTCAATGTCTTGGTAAACGTGGTAGGACGCCCTCCGGCCCGATGACTAGGATATCTGGCCCAAAATGGGGAACACCTTTGTCCAGCCATTGACTGCAACTGGTTGAAAAGAAAGATGCTGTGCACATTTTTCAATGTTGTCGTCGCAAAATTTATCTTGCTATTATCAACGATGAATACCTGGAACAAAATAAAACAAAATTAGTAAAACTCTTTTTTATGTTTCGCAACAAAAATGTTTCTGTTGAACCCTGTTTTACCGATTAATATTATGATGAGTACATCCTTAGTCTTTGTATAACCAAAGAGTTCTCTAGAACCTGTTTGTCTACGTTATGTTACACTAAAATTAATTTCTATCATTTAAATTCAACATAACCCGGATCAGCAAGTTGAAGTGGCAGTGGGCTGGTCACGTATATCGCAGTACCGATGGCCGTTGGAGCAGACGAGTTCTGGAGTGGAGACCGCGTCTTGGCAAGCGTAGCGTCGTAGCCTCCGGCCCGATGAACCGACGACTTACGAAAGGTCGCTGGTGGAAGATGGATGAGAAAAGCGGAGGACCGGGATATCTGGCGCAAAATGGGGGAGACCTATGTCCAGCAGTGGACTGCGATAGGTTGAAGAGAGAATTTCAACAGTATCTAACAAAAGAAAGGTAATTATAAAATTCAATTATAATTTTATTTCAATCATCCGATAATTAGTGGACTTTTTTTGATGCGTTCATAGTATAATATTGCAAACTCTTATTCCGAATTCTCTAGCCGCTATAAACCTCAATGACTAATGGAGGGCGTTAAAAAAACGGCTAATCTTGAGAAATCTAATCAGAAATAGCGTTAGTTCCACGCCCCACGTCTATGCGAGGTCGCTCCGCCTACGTAGCTTTTTTTGTGGTACAAGATCAAAACCGGCAGCGAAATACTATTATTTTAACTTTTATTATATAAGACGCTCATTAATATAAAATATATTTATTAAAAAGCAAAAAATACACATACAAGTATGTTTGAACTGCTTTAGTATAGGTGACCCTGTGTTACGAGAGACAGGCTCCTCCTCAAATTTACAATTTGTTATTACAAGTGTTTTGACATGCAGCTAGTGGATACAGGTATTAAATAGTAGGTAATAGTAATTGTATGTGTATGTAGCTAATCGTCTGTGCTTTAATACCACAAAATGCAAAATGATCATGTTTTCCCGAAAACGGACCACAATTGATACTGAATACACACTATTTGACACTCCTTTGGAACGAGTTTACGAAATCAAAGACTTAGGCGTAACATTGGACAGCAAAATGGATTTTCATAAGCACATAATGAATATTTCTCGATCTGCGAGCCGACTGCTGGGCTTTGTTATAAGAACATGTTCCGAGTTTAGGAGCCCCGCTGTAGGTCTCACATTATATAATGCCTATGTGCGAAGTAAACTGGAATACGGCGCTGTAATTTGGGATCCCCGTGAGGAAAAATATTGTCTGATATTAGAAAAGTTGCAAAAGAAATTTGCACGTTGGCTATACAAAAAGCATTACGGATACTATCCATATCTTTATCCTTCTTTATTTGTTAACGGTATGGTCGGCTTAGATACCCTTGCTCTAAGAAGGAAACTCCTGCTTGTGATACACCTTCCTATCATGTATCACAGGATTGATAGTCCAGATGTAGTGGGCCGTGTGTGCCTGGCAATCCCCTTCGGCATGTCACATGGCGCCAGTGGACAAATTGCAAGTCGTCGACGGCCGCGCCTGTTGCTCTTGCCCGACGCGCACACTGCACACGCTGCGCATGCGCCTACAGCACGTGCACTTCGACTGATAGGAGGCATGCTCGCTCAATGCGACTCCATCGACCTATTTTTTGATGGTTTGCGACATTTATTAGTATCTACGTATGAATTCCTTGACAAAAGTAATTATAAATTTTAGTTTTAAAATGTTCTTAATTTTTATTATTTAAAATGACATTTGTTTCATAAATTTGACTACACATTTATTTAACCTTTTTATTTGTGTTGTTTTTCAATTGACATAATCTAAGCATTTATTGCTTTCTAATTTTTATTTATTATTATTCTTAGTTTAATTTATCTTTAATATTTGTTGTGACGACCGTTTTGTTTGACTTGTCGGCGTGTTGGACCTTTCTGTAAGCTGGCATGTTTGTTTGAATAAATAAATAAATAAATGTAGGTAGAAGTATTATATGCAACGTTATGATGACACATAGTTTGGAAAATAAATATCTTTATTTAATATATGGTTGAGATAATTTAAAATATTAACTAAAATAATTCTAGCGTCATTGGTACAGCCTTTTTCGAGATTTGCGCTTATCAACACATTGAACGATATTTTTCTTATGTAGTAAGTAATAAGGTAAAATGGTTAATAAGTCGCTATCATAATAAGGGCTCGCACGCGCAGCATAAATATTTGTGTGTCATTCCATTAAACAGCTTTGCTTTTCTAATGAAAAAAATTGAAACTCCCAACTGTCTTAGCTGCAACACCATTGAAGACGTGTACCATATTCTAATGGAATACCGCCGGATAAAGGCTGAGAGAAGCCGGTTTTTGTCGAGTGTGAGGTTTAACGGTGAGCTTGGCTTATGTAACAGTATACTGGCTACACCAACGTCAACGACAGCCAAAATATTATACACAATTGTAAACATTTGTTTAAGTCGTAGGACCTCTTAACTACGTAAAAAGTGTGTATGTAAGATTGTTTATATCTATGAGGGTGGCATTTTCTATGCATAGAAAAAACCCTCCTTAAATATAATAAAGAAAAAAAAATATTTATGTGCATAAACATGTATGTTTGTAACGATCTAGGGTTCCTATGTAAATTATTTATATATATTTACACAAAAAAGGTATATTGTTTATGTGTGTAGTATATGCATGTATTGTAAATAAGATAAAATTAAATTATACCAATCATTACACAACCTATTTTAAAATAATATTTGTATGTATAAGTGTACAGGACGGCCACGTTAAGTTTGGTACACAAATCGCTATATCACACATTTTGTACCATTCAAACTCAGTGTACCATAAAATATGGTCGAAAAATGTAACCGACAATAATTACAACCGAGACATGTGAACCAATTATATATAGATTACGTTTGCTTTATTAACAAAAAGATGCAACAAGATAGTGATGATATGTATTCGTGGGCATGTCTCAGAAAGATGAGTCATTACGATTATAAAATTTAGGGGTCACTTTTTTGGGTCATTTAAATTGAACACAAACTTTATAAAGTTACTAGCTTTTGCCCGCGACTTCGCTCGCATTAAATTCGGGATAAAACGGTACCACTTCATTTAAATTATAATTATTTGGATAATAAGATATATATATATTTCATAGGAATCCTCCGTCCAACTTTAAAGGTTTCGGGGTCAATTTCAGAATTTTTTTAGCAAAAAATATGTTATAGTGAGCTAACCTTAAAAGATAGACATATATGCTGTCGCAGACTTTTTTGTAGATCTTTAAAAGAAGAACAACAATCTCATACATGACTTTTGTGAAACTTTAACCGTTTACTCAGCGTACGCAGCGGAAGCTCCAAGTATGAAAAAATATCCCCGATTTTGAAACATTCTTCATTGCTGCTCCGCTTCTATTGCTCGTAGCGTAATGATTTATAGCCTATAGCCTTCCTCGATAAATAAGCTATCTAACAATGAAAGAATTTTCCAAATCGAACCAGTAGTTCCTGAGATTAGCGCGTTCAAACAAACAAACAAACTCTTCAGCTTTATATATTAGTATAGAGTATAGATTAAGGTTTAATATTATTGACAACAGTGTCATACATAAAACACTTAACATAGACAATAACAAATATAAAGTTACAAAGTGCAGAGTGTAAATAATTTTTTAAAACTTACCAAACTAACAATCAAGAACTAAAAAAGCACTATCTTATTCGCGCGGGATAAGAACCCACGACCTTGGATCACGCAGCGATCTAACCAGCATTCAAACAACTGACTACGGAGACAAGTCAAAGTCAAAAATGATTTTTTCAAATTAGGCTTCCAAAGCTCTTATGAACATCTAAAAATACACAACCTGACAAACAAAGTTTGACCTGTCAAAGTCAAAATCCATTTATTCAAGTTATATAAAGAATATATAAAAGAATAGCTGCTATGATGGAAGAATAAAATAGAGATTTAGGTACAGACGAAATTATTCACGATCTCCCTTTAATTTATAACTTCGGCCCCTCTTTGTAGTAGCCTAATGCGCACGCGCATGTCCACTTCCGGTCAAAACCAAGATGGCCACAAAAACCGTGGTAATGGCATCATCAGCCTTTAGATTAGTCTATGGTTATTAGCTTTAATTTGGAGTATAGTCGTATACATTAGAATGGCTAATGTTATGCAGTAAGTATTGAGTTATTTCTATTTTGATATTATTAAATGTCTTTAATAAAAATTTAGTTTAGGCCAGTAAGAAAATCTGTCCTATTTAAGACACGTGAACTTGCTGATCCGGCGAGCTATGTCAGTAAATTGAATTCTCTCACGTTATAAATTCAGATGGTATCACTGACAGAGATCCGGACTAACGCAAGTTTAGTGCATTAGCTGCGTAGATTCACACAGCGCCATCTAACCCCCATTTAAGTAACTTTGTCTTAGTTACTTAAAAAGTAGAAAAACTTATAAATTCCTATTTTTGGTAATACAAATGTATTTAGCCAATACAATCTGACATATTCAGGCACACAGATGTTTGTACTTAATGGGGATGAAACGATTTGGTGCAGTAAACCGACCTCTTAAAAGCATTACGCTACATGGTTTACCAAAGATATCAATGATTTTCGACGTAATGCCTTAAAAATTTGATATCATTTAAATACATTCAAGTATGAAAAATTCGCCTTCATTATGCATAAAGCAATCCATGCGTACTTATGCATTTTTCACGCCGCCACTGCTCGAAATAAGTAATTCTATGTTTTGTTTCCCACAATTTGCCTCCGTTTGTTTTCGAGAACAATCTTTTTTATAACTCCGATAGTATAAATGATTGGTTTAAGGGGCCATAAGTCAATGACATAAGAGTTATAATAGAATAGCGCTTAATTAAACTACTGTATAATGATGTAATTTAAGAATGACATTGACAGATCTCAAAAATTGTTGTGTTTTTTTATCTTTATGGCTTGCACGAATATGCTTTGGCAAGGACGGACTAAAAAGTAAAAACACGTTTCATTTCAGAATTGTTTGTAGTTGCGTTTTTAATAACTGAACCTTAGGAAAAAATAAAATTAAAGTAAACTTAGGAGTTACTTCTCGATATTGAAGCGTTTTGCTATTAGTTATCTCCACGTTTGGTGGGCAGGTGGGTACCTATGCAAGGTTCCTCATATTTTTTTTTCCTTCACAGTAAGAGCGCCGGATAAACGGGAATATAGGGAATATAGAAAAGACGGTGATACGTTAATTAACCGTTCTCTACTAAATATGATGTACTAAGCCGCCTCTTAAGGCACCCATGAGAAAAATGGTGATTATGGGGTAGGTATTAAAATCTGTCGTCAACGCACGACAGGATACACAGGCAAATTCGCGGGTTTTTTTTAACGTTATGTTATAAGAGCATGGGACGGGATATATATGTCATGCCGAATACATGAACAGTACAGCAACTATGAGATAGCCAACTGATGAAAGCATTCTTTCGAGATTGAAGCAAAAAAAATTAAAATATTTTTTTATCCACAAACAATTTTTTTGGATAAAATTTATGTTCCGTTCTAATCAATAATGACAATATAATAAGGATTTTTTCAAATGATCACTACTAGAATAAATGCACATACAACATTTATGTTATTAATTCACATAATGCAATTTAAAAACCGGTAGTTTTTATCTTTAGTTTTTTAGGTGCATGAAATGACATGTCAACCTCATCGAATCTTAATCTATTTACATTACATACATGGTATTTATTTATATCAAATAGGGATAGATATTTATTTTAATTGTAAGGGATCATCTCGACAAGATCTTTGGAAGTTGCCGGTTAAAGTCCCCTAACACTATGGTCAGACTTGCAATACATCAATCGATCTACCCACTCGATAAGAATAAAGCTTTATGGTGTTTCTTTTCCCCAAAACAAATACGCAATCATAGAGAACACAATCAAGTGGCCCTCAAACGCCAGCAATCACTTGAAGAGGCCCCAAAGAGACCCATAACCGGCCCCGGCGATAAACGGGCCGTAATGCGTGTAAACCTCGACCATTATGTGGAACTGTACCGTAAAAATCCTTACCTTACGGCGGTGCAAGGCGTGGCTGAAATCGGAAAGTGTTACCAGAAATACGGTTCTGATTTTCGCACTGGACGATTTAAAATACATATATATCTACATGGAAATAAAATATTTAAATAACATTTTTTTTCATGCATATAAATATATTACATACGATACATACAACAAAACTTTTTTTTTTAAATTTTGCATATTTTCCGGGCAATCTCTGAAACGGCTAGACCGATTTGGACGGGACTTTTTTGGTCGGTACCTGATATAATAGGCTTCATTTATTTTTGGAATACTTTTAATTTTAGGAAAAGATATCAATGTTGTACCGCGCGGTTTGCAACTCACGTCACTTAACGAGTCTTAACGAAGGAATTTTATATCATTTTTTACAGCGGGAGAATTTCTGATACCGCAGGTTATGAGCGGGGAACAACTAGTATAAATAATAACAATAATTGTATTTCTTTATCATCAGAAACACTAATACATCATTTGACACTCCCTAAGTATATTATAAGTGTTTGTATGAGACGACTGATGCCCATATTACTAAGGTCACATTCGACCTAAACTTTGAAAACGTATTATTATTTGGGGCAAAGGGGGCGCAAAATGGGGAACACCTATTATTAAGTTGTGAATTGCGACAGGTAGAAAAAATGGAAACCTTACTTAGATCTTACTTCCCAGGTAAACAGGTCCTTGCCTAGCAACACCAGGACAGCTTGCAAATTTACTTGACGCTTCAAGCGATAGTAAAAGAAGCCGTAAAAGTGTGGGTAAAAATGTCATGGCACCTTTACGAGATCTTTTGTTGGATTTTGAATCTTACGGCGTACCTAATAAGTACTTTTGAAGTTTATAGCCAATATATTGGCAGGTAAAAAAATAAAAATCTATGTACTTATTACCCCATCGAAGACCCACCCGGTGCAATGGTCGAGACGTCTGCTGCTACACCAAGGGTTCCGGATTTAATCCCCGGGCAGTACAAACTTTTGTGTGCATGAACATGTCTGTTTGTAGTGGTTATTATATATAGAAAATACCCAGGGTTTTTAATTTTTAATATGTATGTATTTACAAAAAAAAATATAAGTATGTTTATCTGTTATTAAGTATCCAAGTAGTAAGAGCGTCGGTGGCTCAGTGTTGGGACTGTCGCCTTCCTACCGGGAGGGCTGAGGTTCAAATCCCGACATATATGTACGTTATCCGACGCTCTTACGGTGAAGGAAAACATCGTGAGGAAACCTTCATGCACGCCTGCGAAGAGATTCGAAGGTTGTGTGTGAAGTCGTCCAATCCGCACTGGGCCCGCGTGGACGACTAAGGCCTAATCACCCTATACGGGTAGGCTCGTGCCCCTCGGTGGGGACGTTTAATGAGCTGATGATGAAGTACCCATAATACAGGCTTCACGCTTAACTTGGAGCTAGATGGCGCTGTGTGATTGTCAGTGGATATTTATTATTTATTTATTACGAGCGAGTATGTTATGACGAGCCGAATTACCCCAATTTAGCTAGTTCTGAATACATTTTGTTCAATTTTAAAATGAGCTCTCAACTTGAAATAGGTGCCCGTGCCGTAAAATCTAGACAATGTTGCGTACAGTCATCTGCAATAAAAGGTATATATGTACAACATTTTTAATAAATGCTTCCTATGGACGTTACAGATACAAATAGCCACTTTGACAGTATGTACTACTATAAAAAAAAATAGTTTTTTATTTACGATTCATTATTTACGATGATTAAATTTACTTGAAACTTTGACCACAAATACATTTTAAATCGCCACCGTGGTATAGTTACGCGTCTGAAGGCGCAGTGTTATTTGTACCATTGATTGTACAAATGACACTTATTTATTTGCCTGAAAAACAGGTTCACCTAGTTCAGTCAAATGTGAATTTTGTCGACCTATATGAAATATAAGCTTGTCATGTACCTTTATTGGTTTTAAATGAAATAAATAATATTTGGTTTCATTTGTACAATAAATTGTACAACATTGTTACAATTTGTACAAACAATTGAACAAATGGACTTGACCATCTCGGCTAAAATTTTGTAATAGTAGTCGTCAACTTAAATACGTATTGGGCCCACTGGTGGGCTATGATACATTTTATCGGACATGACTGTACAATATACGTAACAGATACCGAGGATTCGAAAGCTTTGACGAAATGTATTTCAACATGTCTGTAAAACAGTACCAATGGTTATTTTACAAGCGGATACAATGTTTGAGATTGAATTATTTTCAGTTTATTCTTTTAACAAATATAATTATCAACTCCTTCGTGATTTGTCTGAGCGTTAGATTTGGTACGTGATTTGAGGGTCGTGATTCGTGGGTTTGAGTCTCGCAAGTCCCCATACAGAAAGGCATTTTGTGCGAGAATTTCCAGTTTGGTTAGAAAAAAGAAAGAAAAGCGTCTATTGGAAACACAACAACAACGGGAAAATATTTACAATATACAAGAATGACAATACAAAAAAAAGAAATTCAAAAGATGAACAGGTAAAAATATAATATCCAACATTATTTTTAAGTGTTTAGGGTGTAATATATTTTCAATTAATTTAAATTGTTAATATCTTAAATAAATATCCCTAGACAATCACACGGCCTCTTCTAACACCATATCAAGCGAGGAGCTTGTAGTAAGGGTACTAAACAACTGATAAACATATTGATATAGGTACATTTTATTTTCGGAAATACATACATATAAAAAGAAACAGACCCAGACCATTACAAACACACATGTACATACACACAAATGTTTGTACTGCTCGTGGATCGAACCCGGGACCCTTGGTGTAGTAGTCGAAGTCACGACCATTACACCAAATGGGTCCACATTATTCATCCAGTATCCACAAAGTCAGCATTTGAATGAAATTTCCATTTAGGCCCAATGATATTCTGTATATATAAAGGTAGATACGCCACCCGTGCCTCAAAAACGAACCGCCGAAGAGAAAACAGTTCGTAGTCTTTTGTTTAGGTGAATGTACGCTCATTCGAAATATGTGTATGTGTGCTGTTGCTGCATTCGAAACACTTTTCGATTGTTTTGTGAGTATATCACGAATCTATACTTTTTACATCATTGTTTAGGACAATATTATCGACTGGAAATGGAGCCTGAAATCCTACAAAGGATTTAACGCTTGCTTTGCTAAGTCAGCTTTGAATGCAATCGGAGCTGCGTATTGGAATACAGAGCGGCTTCAGAACTTGAGTATGGTGTAATGGTTGAGACGTCGGCTATTACACTAAGAGTTCCGGGTTCGATCCCCGGTCAGTACAAACATTTGTGTTCGTGACTATGTCTGTTTGTAAGCATCAGCTCATGGAACATCTCCACCGAAGGGCACGAGCCTACCCGTATAAGGCCTAATCGCCTTAGTCGTCCACGCGTGCCCAGTGCGGGTTGGACGACTTTACGCACAACCTTTGAATTTCTTCGCAGGCGTGCGCAGGTTTCCTCACTATGTTTTCCTTCACCATCAGATACTAAATTATTAATATATGACAATATTCACGATAGCCATCTTCCTGAATATCTGCTGACGAACAAAACTTTTACAGTCCCATAGCGAAGCAGTTAAAGGAGTGAAACAAATAAAACCCATTCCAGCGTCCTATTGACCGTATCATAAAACTGACAATAAAACTTTGAAAAACATTTCCATACGCGAAATAATAAAGTTAGTGTCTCTAAGGCTGGCGTGTTCCAATCTTCGAACCGTAAAAGCGAGGAATCCATTGAATGGTTGCCAGATATTAAAATAGTATAATGCAATATGAATTGTTATTTAAACTGTAAATCGTTTTTAGGGTTCCGTAGCCAAATGGCAAAACGGAACTCTTATAGATTCGTCAAGTCTGTCTGTCTGTCCGTCCGAATAACACAACCCCTTTTTTTATAAATTAAATAGTTTGCGCGAGAGACACTTCCAAAAGCAAAAAAAATGTGTTAGAAAAAAAAACTTTGTTTCTAAAAATGTCATGACTATTTCATAGCTAACGTTGATAAACGAACATCATTATAACATTTAAAAGAGCTTAACGCCCGGGCAGAGTGCCTACAGAATTATGTACCATAGATAATTTATCGTTAGTAGTACTCAATGTTGTATAGGTCTCAAAAATGCCTTAACGAGGGTCCAATTGAAAATTTAATTTGCAAAGGACTCCATTTGGTCGTGGATTTAATCAAGGGATAATGAGAGAAAGACCCTTCGTTCGACATACTCAGGATCTATAATTTGCCATCTGGATACTTTATGGTTTCGACGGTTATTCTCGAGTTTAGGCGGGAAAGCTTACCGGGCGGCCATTTTGAATATTCTGTCAATACGAGTTATATGTACCATATTTTGAGAAGCTTTCAAACTATGAAATAGGTATATTTCGAAGAACGGAATAAAACATAATTGACTGCGAAATGTGTTAAGGAATGTAACGATTTGAGATACATACAACTTAACTTACTATCTCCCAACCTACATTGAACCCACATGGTGGGTAACGAACCAAACTCCCCATATTAATGACTAGCTTTTGCGTGCGACTTCGTCCGCGTGGAATAGTTACTTTGGCCTAACACTCTCTTTAACCCGCTACTTCGTTTATATAGGTGAGCTAAAACTATATTTCATAAGATATTCATTTCGTTGAATGATGTGAATGGCAATTTTGTTTAAAAGTATTTATTAATAGATAAGGATTATTATCATATTTATGAAAACACCTTCGCAAATGTTGCAATATTTTATTTAGAAAAAAACTTAGCCAAAGATATGTTATAGGAGCTAACCTTAAACGATAGACATATGCTGTCGCGGACTTTTATGTGGACCTTTTAAAGGGGAACAATACTCTCATACATGACTTTTGCGAAACTTTAACCGTTTACGCAGCGGAAGGTCCAAGTACGAAAAACTACCCCCGATTTTCATTTATTTTATTTAATACTGAAATAACTTTTCAAATCGAACCAGTAGTTCCTGAGATTAGCGCGTTCAAACAATCAAACTCTTCAGCTTTATATATTAGTATAGAAGTATATATGTGCAGGAAGGCCTGTATCTGCAGGAGGACGTTATGGGCTGATTATAATAAAATTAATATCATTCAAAACAACTTTCCCAATCCATCAACAAAATATTCACAAAACCAATACCAGAATACCATTATTATATTATATTACCAATAGTTATCGAATCATTTCACAGCAATAACACACTGCTCCATCAACACCAGATATTGGTAACTGTATAAACAAACGCTCCAAAATCAATTATGTTAACGCTAACAAAGAAAACTGATATTCCAAGCGGAAATTATAAGTAAACTTTGAGTAGAATTATTGTAAATTACATATAAATAAAATTGGAGCGTCTGTTTGTAATATTGAAATAACAATTTTTCTTCAAGCATATGAATAGATATATACATATGCCAAAATAACAATTTTTTTAAATTTTTGTCTGTCGTTCTGTGAATGGGACCTTTTTGGCAGGTAGCAGATCTAATAAGGAAAAATAAGCTATTTTTATTTTTATTTTTAAAAGAGCGTCGGTGGCTCAGTGGTGTGGACTGTCGCCTTCCTACCGGGAGGGCTGAGGTTCAAATCCCGACACGTACCAATGTATTTTCGAATTTTCGAAAATATATGTACGTTATCCGACGCTCTTACGGTGAAGAAAAACATCGTGAGGAAACCTTCATGCACGCCTGCGTAGATTCGAAGGTTGTGTGTGAAGTCGTCCAATCCGCACTGGGCCCGCGTGGACGACTAAGGCCTAATCACCCTATACGGGTAGGCTCGTGCCCCTCGGTGGGGACGTTTAATGAGCTGATGATGATGATGAAGCTATTTTTATTTTAGACAATACTTTTTCTTCTTAAAAATAAATCAATGTGTTACTGCGCGACGGCCACGAGTCGCGTGATAACAAAGCGAGTGTACGTAGGAATTTACTGCAGGAGAATATTTTATAACGCGGGAAACACCGCGAGGAACAGCTAGTTGTAAACAATTAAAGTATCTGTTCTTTAGAAATCATAGGGTTACTTGAGTTTTCTTGGACGCTTCTTTCCCAATAGGCTAAAACCACTGAAACGCTATATTTTTAAGACGCTATAATTACTGTTTGTCTTTTACTTTGGTACTTGAAATATCCTTTACTGTATTACGTTGTTTATTTTTTGACGTTCTAATAGCTAAGAGCTTTTTGTAAGACTAATTTTCGAATTAGCCATCTTCCTGAATATCTGCTGACGAACAAAACTTTTACAGTCCATAGCGAAGCAGTTAAAGGAGTAAAACAAATAAAACCCATTCCAGCGTCCTATTGACCGTATCATAAAACTGACAATAAAACTTTGAAAAACTAATACTAACTAATATTAATTGGATATTGACTTTGACATCTTACCTATCTAGGCGATGCAGTGCAATGTTAGGTCCAAAAACCTTGCACCTTTACTATACTTAAACGTCTGGATAGGTACCACCTCAGTACCAGATATCGTCCCGTGAAGAAACAGACTCGCTCGCTCCATCAAAAATTATATCTTGTTCACCAGGATAGACTGTTCGAGAGGAAGCAAAGCATTTTAGTAAAAAAAAAATTGGCCAAGCGCGAGTCGGAATCGCCCGAGGAGGGTTCCGCAGCAGCAAGTAACATAAAATATATATATTTTTAATTTTCTTGGGTACCTACTACAGCTTTAATTTGAAAAATAGTGGTTCATCGTTTATGACGTATAAAAAAAACTTCACTCTAGAAATCGTTCAAACTAAATTTCGTTGTTAGATTTTATGGTGATGTACGTCATATATATTTTTTATTTTATCAACCCCATAGTTTAGAAATTAGAGGGGGGAAGTGTCTCTCGCGCAAACTATTCAATTTATAAAAAAAAATATCATTTTTCAAGCTTTACACATTGATATCCCACACGAAGGGGTTACAATGAACAAAAAAAATTTTGAGTTTCAGTTCAATGTATGGGGAACCCCAAAATATATATAATTTTATTTTGTGTTTATAGTTTCGGAGAAAAAAGGGGTTGTGTTATTCGGACGGACGGACAGAAAATAGACTTGACGAATATATAAGGGTTCCGTTTTTTGCCATTTGGCTACGGAACCCTAAAAAGTAGCATAAACCATTACTTTCGTACACAACAGACGGCTGAATGTAGATACTTCTA
Source organism: Leucinodes orbonalis (assembly GCA_019425675.1). Classification (NCBI taxonomy): domain Eukaryota; kingdom Metazoa; phylum Arthropoda; class Insecta; order Lepidoptera; family Crambidae; genus Leucinodes; species Leucinodes orbonalis. Next base: position 143,426 of record PQWD01005703.1, read on the forward strand.
ATGACACCAAATCATTATAATCAACATATTATTCGTATTATTTCTAGTTTAACATAAAATAAAACCTTAAATCTACCAAACGAGTAAATTGATTGTTATATTTCAATTTAGTGTTTTATTTAAATTTACAAAAAACACAAAATCAACTAAAAAGGCGTTTAGACAAATATAAATAGCAAATTGTTCACATCTTTGGCATATTTATTGGCCATGAATAATATTACAGATGCAAAAGGCAATGGAACGTTATTCTGTTAAGTCGTTAGAGATTTTCGTTAACAAATAATCATATCAAACAATGTTGCGTTAACTAAATAAGATTAGAAGTACCTACTCTAGACAATGTGCGTGAGAAAATAACTATTAATTTAATTACCATACAAAAGGGACATCAGTCGTTAGTTAATAAAAATTAAGGGCCCAACAAAGTTTCTCGAGAAACCAAGAACTCTTTGAATTAAGAACAAAAATCCCTTGAATTAAGAATTCAAGTAAACATCAGCCCGATAATGCCGGTTTATTATAACTCTAATACAATAACATTATGCTTAACAAAGTTAAATTAGAATTTTAAATGCGATCTTCAACATTTTCGTCAGTTATCGCACACAAATAATTATTTATCACTCTCTCCTGGGTCTCTCTTGGTTGTTCAATAAAAAGCGATGGTCCAACTGTTATTACCGGAGTTCCTATTCAGACACCTATCAAAATTAACATCTTGATGCAACCAACACAATTATGGTACAATTGGCCACTACTGAATAAAATGATGTAACTGAAAATTAATATATTTCTACAAAATCATATATATAATATATAAGTTAGTTCAATATATATTATATATTATATATTCATAAGTTAATTCTATTTTAACATTCATAACGAAGCTGTGTGTATAATTCATTCATTTTTTACCTTTTCTGTGGTATGTTCTTGGCGTATTTAAATGAATAAACATGTAACAAATCTATACAGAATATTACGTATCAAGCTTACATTAAGTGGCCAACGTATAATAATATGGTAACTGAGTGATCTGCTGCAATTCAAGCAAATTTGACTAAAAAACTTTCATTATTTCCTTGATCACTATAGAAATGTTTTATTTTTTTAAATAAAATTACCAGATATAGTAGGCCTATCATCGGTTCGGGTGACGGGCGCAGGAATTTGTTAACAAAAGCAATTACTAGATTAATTTTCCCACTACAACTGTCAAGGCTAGGCATATCATTTACCAACAGGTGAGCAAACCGATGTCACGTTCACTTACAGACATCATTTTTTTCCCGGAAATATCTTTTCTTTTTCTCGATCACCACCGAAACGTTGTAATTTCGACTTAGGCCACTTTAAATCGAAGAGTGCGAATTGTGTTTTACATTCTGTGAGTGAATTATGAAATTACATCGGGCACTGTCGAGCGGAATGAAGGCACCGTTCGTAATTGTAATTTAAAATGGAAATTCCTAACGCTTAAACCTGTTTGCATACTGAGGGGCTAGGAGACGCGTTTACCATTGGAGCGTACTTTTGTGAAGGTTAAAATGACTTATGGGATATAAAACGTTTTACTTTTGACTTACTTATGTACTTTTTGCCAACGACCTCTTCCATGGTGATGAGTATTGCCATAATCTGAACGCTTTGCAGGCGGGTTGGAAACCACAATAAATATTTATGCTATAGAAAATCAAAATGATCGATGATTTTGGTCTTTGATTCTTTATGAATTCCAAGGGACTTTTTACACAGTCATTAAGGAAGAACACGTGACTAAAACCATATTATGTGGGTAGTTTTGATGGCAATGTTTCCATGGGACGTAAATTTGTCATTAGAAAAAACGTATCGTCTATTTCGCCAGTGATTTCATATAATTAATTATGTATTCCATGCTGAACAGTATGAGTTTGGTTGACGATCGTGCAAGTTGAGCAACATTTCAATGGTCGATTGTAAGATGGGTGAACAACAATATAAAAACATGTTCCCGAGCCCCTCCATGGTTCGGGAGGCACGTTAAATCGTTAGAACCTGATTCTATTTAATGTGCCTTGCAATTGGATGATATTATGCTTAACAGTGGTATGTGATAGTTGATTAATTAAATATGAAAAAGAATTTGCCAAACATGAGTATCCAGCATAAGAATTTATGAGGCTCAAAGGATAAATCCCTTAAGTACTCTGGAGCGCAGGCAGTTTCACAAGGATTCCATAATATAAACGTTTTATGGGACATAAAATTCCTCAACAAACATAACATCGAATGCACGATCACGGTACAACGGTAATAAATAATATAGCGTAACCCTTATCCTGCTCATCAAAAATTGAAAAGCGCCAAGCCTCAATTACAGTGAGACCGGTTTAGAGAAGCAGGGGTGAGCACACGTGCTGGTGTTTTATGGATAAAATTATCCCGTGATATAATAATCCCGTGACGCTGGGATGAATGATTCCGCTAGGTCTTTACGAGTTACTAGTTTTTACCCTACTTTCTAAATAAAATAATGTCATCATCGTTATAATTGTTCTTAAGAAACTCCATCAAAATAATTAAAAACCCCTTTTAAAAAAAAGAATGGATGATACAGCCTACATACTAAATCATCATACATAATATACTTTCCTTTCCTGCGGCACTGACATTATTATTTTCTCAACAAAGTCAAAAATCTGTAAAACGAATTAACCCTTAGCACTCATTTGCAAACTTCACAGGTTATGCGTTTATTATATGTTTATGTATAATCATACGTTTGTTTTACAAAACAAATAAGTTTATTCATTTTTTACAAACAAACAAGCTCTCTGTTTAAATTGGGACTAGGTGGCTTTGCGTAAATCACTGATATACATATTTATATAGAAAGAAAACAAAAACATTTGAAGACAGAACATAATGAAAAGAAAAATCCTTAAAAATTAAAAACTATTTTCTTAATTGCCAACATATGTTCACGACTGTTACGGAGTCAGACAAAATAGAAAATCAAAATCTTAAAAATCATGGGGGCATTTCAAATACTAAACCTATTCCCATTTGCCAGTAGAAGGGTTAAGGGATTAAAAAAATAACTTGTCCTGCGTAATATACAAATTGTAGCTACCCTACACGTGCCAGCAACAAAGCGATGACTCGACCTGATATAGTTCATATTAATTCAATAACTTGTACACCAGATGTTCTTCGGATACAACCCGTACATTACATCACGTTGGACACTAGTTTTCTTTCTGTTCTAGAAAACTCTGGATCAAAAGAAGGACCGTTCGGTCTTAAAAGCTATTGTACATTATTTTGAATCATTGATTTAATATTTTAAACCAGCGCGATATGTTATATTGTAACAATTATATAAAACAATTACTTATATACGATGAAGTTTAAAACTATATAATGATTAAAATATATGCTAAGACAACCATTTTAAAAAGTACCTGTGTCCGATATCGGTATATAAGTTCTTAAATTATTACTTATCTGTATGAAAAAAAGTAATTGCTATTTCATTCACAGAAAATGAATTAAATATACCTGGGGTTAACCATTTATTTTTCTTAATTAACGCCAAAATGTGTGTATAATTAAATATGTTTGCGATCAAAAGAAGAATAGCGACAGATTAAACGATACTATACATTCGTTCATGCCGATCCAAGATAATCAACTTTTATATTTTATTTGTCATACATAAATGGCAAAAGTAAAAATTCAGAACAATTTGGAAACGGAACATATTTTGTGACCGTGCCAAAGAAGATTGAAGACAATTTCGCAGCACTGACTCATAGAATCCGTAAATAACGTCATCTTTTGAGCGAAGACAGAGTCAGCGCTGATCTTAATTAAGTATTTCCTTTCCTCCTCATATTCACCTCTAATTAGGTGTCACATGATCATTTGCTTCGATGAATATAACATTATAAATGTTGATCAAATAAGACATGTGATTTTAATCTTGATGAATTGTAACGAAGTTTACTTTTGCCAGCACAAAATTTAGACAAAATTTAATAAAAAGAATGGTAGGTGAATATTAATGACATGAGAAAAGGTCTTGCTTTATTCCGATTGGTTGATTATTCGACATATATTCTAGAATTTCTTTACAAACACAAAACAACCAAAATAAACGTACACAAAACTGACCAATCTGAATTAAGCGTACCTACGTTCCTGCAAAGTGTCAACTATAGTGTGTGTTTAACAACGTCAAAACTATGTTGCAATGACATACCCAGGTAGAATACTATAAGCACTGTTTTCAAAATATCATAAATACTTTGTTCGACGGCTGCCACCAACTACCGTCTTGTTCGGTGAAACTGCGAAGACCACCCGCGGTGAACAGCAAAAACCACATCCAAAAAATATCAACTAGGTACCACTATCTTCTAGATTTCTTGCTTTCCCTTTTAAAATAAGGAAACCGTAATTTGATACTGCATGAAGCCAAGTGTCCTGTAGAAATATTCCACCTCACGATCGGAAACGATCACTCAAAATTGGAGGGTTATTTGCTCAGTGACAAATTCCCACCTCCATTTGGTTCGAGACTCCATCTCGTGGCTAATTCACCGATTCATGTCTGAGCCAGGGCCTTTTCAGGTTCTAGTAGTAGGATACTTAATTTTAAAAAAAACTTATAGATCTTAGATTTGAAATTATATCCAAAGAAAAACATTGAGTTCCACTGTTCAAACTGCAGTCGGAGTTAAGTGAGACGTCATATGTTTATGATGATGAATTTTATCTGAACCACAAGCTAAGCCTGTCAGTAGGAGTATTTAAGGCTGTTTATCATATTTGGAAGCTCTTCCAAAATGGGCCAACTGCGACCAAACACATCTATACAGTTTTTCGGCAAACGAACCTCTTGTCTTTGGGGACATTAGACCGTAACCGACACGAGCCAAATGCAAATTGATGGATTTGGATAGTAGTCAAGACCAACACCTTAACAGTGATTTTGAAACACTGAGGGACTCAATCCGGTGACTGACCATTACGAAAATTCCTTGACTATTGCGATTGTTAATCGAGCCGCTACTCCATCGAGCCCTCACAAATAAGTCACATATAGAGCCTCCCTAAACCTCCCTGACTCCACACCTGTGTAAGTGGATTAATTTTCTGAATTTAGCATTCGGTCCACGCCTTTGACACTCACGTTTTCGACGGAGCAAACGAGCAGACATAAAAGCACAGCCTAATTTTTGATTCAAGCAGCGGTTGGATTGAATTAACATGATCACGAGATTGCTTTTAAACATGATTTTCTGTCTTACTGAAGTGTAATTGGTGCGAAATGTTCATTCGTGGCTATAATAGATGCTGAATAACAGAATTGAATTTGCATTATTCCTTGAGAAAGAACGAACAGTGGATTTCTGAAGTTTGGAACTGTATTTTTTATTTTGAAACATTGCTTTGCATCCTATTCACTTGGACTTAAAGACAAATCTTTCATAAGGCAACTTACGAGTACATCCACAACAAAACAAGGAAATGTCGGCTAGAGTTAACGCCTAAATAAGCGCAATTAGGCCACCTCATTAACACGAGCTATTTTTAGCACTTTCTTTAGTCGGGAGTTCTTACGCCTCGTGTTCATATTTAGGACGTTTTTCTTCCGTCATTATTTCTGTATCTTAGGACAATATACGGTCTTCATTTTTCTCGATTCATTTTCATTGTATTATACCAGTTACCCCAAATACCCAAGGGTTCAACGCGCGCGCGGCCGACCTAAAAATAGCGTCTTTTATGTTTTTAGTTATCAATACAAGATATAATTAAAGTCGAAAGTTCTTTTTTTTATGTTTAACGAATACTTGTAAATAAAAAAACGTCACTACAAAATTCTAAGAAACTTTTACAGTTTTAAGTAGGGTACAGCTAGTGGAGGGCTTTGAAATTTCTACGTAAAATTTACTTTACTTTTTAACATTAGTCCAAAAGTCCGAAGTGCTGCGTAACGCATTTAAAATACGGCAGGTTATAACCTAACTATGCTGTGCAGGAAGGCCTGTGCCCAGCAGTGGGCTGTTATAGGCTGACGATAACGATAAATGCCTTGATCATTAGACTACAATCCAAGTTTATCAATTAATTTCACATAACATAACTAAAACATATCCAAACCGAATTCACAGTAGCATCCCCTCGTCTCGCATCCACTCAACACTAACTAAATCATGGCGGACACGACTTAACCTGTTCTCGGCTCAGAGAGCTCTGGACATGTCTAAACCTGGTATAATTGGGACACCGAGGGCCACTTGCCTCGGATGACAAGTTGACACAAGTCAAGCCAAGTCCTGAGGAAATATGTGGATTAAAACAGTTTATTTCGCTCCCCAAGATAACTTTCAAGATTATTAAGATATCTTGAGGGTTCAAGGGCATAGCGAATTTTCTATGTTACAAAGTGAACAGGACGGTCAGGACGCTCACCAAATACGCCTGACCATGACATAGCAGCATTGAAGGAGACCAACAACAGATAGTTATTATTCTCCATAAATGCCGCACTGCACACTACCAGATGTTTGACTAACAGATGTTAGTTCTCCTATACCCGGAATTGCGCGTTCTATTGACAGTTGTGCAAGTTAGGCAACTTTAACAAAGGTCCATCATTGGATGAGTCACTGAAGTAATATTATCTATACTCTTTTTATGTTCTGATGTATGCGAAGGCCTGTGTCCTGAAGTAAGATGTTATAGACTTAGTAATTGAATAATATATCTCTAAGTGTAAGTGTCTGCATCCAGTTCGCCAGATCAGCACGTTGAAGTGGCAAAAAAATCGAAAACGAGGTCTCTACTCCAGAAAGAGGTTTCACAGCGGTTGTGTGCTAAGACGAATATAGTGTCATTTGTACCATTGACTAGTATGCCCAGTCCCCAACCACATAAGGCTGCAATCTTACTGCGTGTTCTATCACCCGCCGCGCTGTCCGTTTTGAATGCGCCAGGACGCGCCTCACGCAGTGTGAACCGCTTAATACCGCTCGTGTTTGTTAGTAGGCGCCCACGTACGCCTTTGAAGTTACCGACATAAAACGGATAGCACGCCACGACGCGCCTGCTCGCGCCGCGCCAAGTCGAGGCGCGTGATATCACACGCAGTGAGAACGCACCATTAGACTGCCCATACTTAAAAATACAGTCACAAGCCTCATGAATACAAAAAATGGTAAACATATCCCGATCCCCTGAATGGAGATAATCTAATTCGCATCAAAAGCCCACGAGTGCTCGTGTAAATTTAATTAAACGCAATAATGTAATTAAATTACATGTCAAACACATTGAGCGTTTTACATAATGGCGGAATATGCGGCGTGGCAAATCGCATTGTCACTTTTAATTTCAGTTCCGCTATTAAATGGAGCCAAGCTTTAGAAATAATGTGAATTAATACTTTTAGACTTTTGTCTGAGAACTAGCGGGAATTGGTATACGTGGTGGGAGCGGCGTTATTTTAAGTTTTTCATTGGATCTGATAACCTTGAGTCAGATATCAAGTGCTTGAGATGAGCGTGGAACTTATTCGGAAGCCTTTGTTCAGCTGTGGACAATGGACATATTAGGCTATAATGATGATGTTGATACCACTGGATATTTTAATTTAAGATTTTTTTTCCAATCCAATATGATAGTTAGTACACATCTATTCAAGAATTGTACGGACGATTTCATAATACGTTTGCTCGAGCAAACAAAACTATCACATCAGAACGCAAAACAAAAATCTTGTCTTGTTAAAAAAGCATATACCCACCAAACAATACGAGCTTTTAAAAAAGTGGAACACCTAAATGGGTTAAGCGAACTTGGCTCGCATTTTACCGTGTCCCCGATCCTAAATTGCGCAATTAGAGATTCGGCGGGAGTTTTGTAACGTTTTTTCATTGTTTGTCGCGCTAATCATCGATTGATTGTTTAACCTGAATCCCCCCAATTTCTATCGTAAACGTTTGCCAAACGAAAATTCGTCGACTAATTATTGTTTACCATAGAAATGACGATTGAACACGGCCCTTCCTTTTCAGTGTGAGCTGTTTTTGGAGTGACAGTCACAAATGGTTAGGTATCAATGTGATTTGGGTTATGTATAAATGAAATTCGATGTAGGTTGGGTAGATACATGAATATTATTCTTCATGGGAGTACCCCAGGGTTGTATATTGGGACCGCTGTAACCATATATATTAATATCTTTCCCTACTTATGATCTTAACGCCATCTCTTAAAGCATTAGTATTACTATAATAATACTTTTATGTGATTACAATTTGTTATTTTAAAAAGCTTGTAAATTGAAACACAATAGATTTTTGTTTATGAATACATGAAATACTTCGCTAGGATTTTATCAGAAAAGGCGAAGTAATATAAAAGTAATAGTTACTGTTTAAATAGATGACAGTAAGCTCCAGTTCTCTTTGGACAGGAGGCAAACGAGCATACGGTTCACCTGATGGTAAGTGACACCGCCACCCATGAACATTTGCAAGACCTCAGGTCCCAGAAATGCGTTGCCAGCCCTTTTACAATGTGTACGCTCTTTTTATGAAGGATCCAGGTCGTATCTCTCTGGAAATATTTCCAGAGGAAGTTCATTCCACAGTTTTGTCGTACGTGGTAAAAATGTAATGTGGTTTCATGTAATGACTGCCATTTAAAAGCCAGCTTAAAGCGAGCTTAAAGTCCTTACTGAGCCGAGTTCTCCTGTCTTTTTAGTTAGCTAATGCAGCTTGCAATACCCTAAACAAACCCGAAGACTATAATTAAGATCGACAGCTGAAATTTTAATAGTACAAATTCAATTTAACTTCATGCCGCAGCAGACATAATAGTTAAAGGTTAATATGCTAACTGTAGCTTCAATTTAACCCGACGCCAAATATCAAGTACCTACAACTGAATTTAGCCCAAATGTCTAGTTGTCTGAATAGTTCGGCTCCAGTGTCTCAATTCATACATGTGAGTCTCTCTAGGGCACTGTAGAAACGCAAATTAATTACTAGAATAGATTACAAGATCTAGGTAAGTGCTGTGATGCTATCGATAACAATATCGATATGTTTCGAAACATTCAATGTTTTGTTCAATCTTCATATTGTTATGACTACCTCCGTGATCTAGTAATCTAAGCGTTGGTTTAGATTGCCGAGTGGTTTGTGGACGGTGTCCGCATGGGTTGGAATCCTACGGGGACACCATAATGTGAAAGTATTTTGTGTGATTTTCCCGGTTTGGCGAGCTCATTGTAGGCTAAATCTCCATATTATTGTAAATAAAGATGTGTGGAAGTGACCGGCAAAAGCTGCCTCTTATATTTTGATTAATTTGGATGTAGATATATAGGGCTTAAAAACAAATTAAAAAATGCTATGCATTTTCTTATAACTCGAAACCTCAATAAGTTTGTTTATCCACATATCGAATCGTCGTTTCTTTTTACATAACAGCGGGATAAAAGTGCGGCAATCGATAACCTAAAACATTATTAATGCCCTTAAAATAGACATGTTTTAACAGATCGAAAATGTCCCCAATCGAATCCATCAGTCCACACCATTGCTAACTCTTTTCATGACATCTTACTGGAAATTAAGCCCATACTAAAACAGTATTATACGAAGTTTCTCGAACACACATCACTAAAACTTCAAGATAACTTGGCAAACATATTTTTAGACATATATCGCACACGACACGCCATAACTCTTTATATCCAGCGAAATAGACTCAAGGTAATATCATTCGTAATGATGGAAATTATTTGCATTTACACACAATGAACGCAGTCTGTTTTATAATGATTAGAACATTGAATTATGTAATATTAAAGTGCGCACAAGTTGATAATATACGACACTTGTTATCAGCGAGACTCCATCCCTATTTTTTATATGTCCATATGCTTACGACTAATGTCCTAAGGAATAAGCCAGGACAGACGGCTTAACGTGCTTCCGAAGCATGCAATGATCTTTCTTTTCAGTCAACCATTCATTCAGCTTACAATATACTAAACAAATTGGGAAAAATCGCACAGTGTTATTTTCCGCAGGACTCGAACCCACGACCGCGACGACGACGGCGTGAGCAGGCGAGCACTGGGCCCACTAAGCCACAGAGGAAGACTATATTTTTGCATCCTTAAAAAACTCTTAGAAACAATACAAAATCCCAATGAAAGTATCATTTATGATGAAACTTGGCTTTTGACATGCAAATATGAAACCTTCGAATTTAATATACACCATGCGATGCATGGATAAAGGAGAGGTTCCGGGAGGAATCGGCACGGCCAAGAACCCGTACCCATGAATTGTTAAGCAGCAGAACTTGAAGTTGCTTCTAGAACTGTTAATATTACTGAATTTGTGTGTTTCATAGTACTAGTTGAAAAAAGTCATATTTCACGTACCGCACATTGATAGTTTTACGGATTTTAAATTGCCCTATAACTATAGACAAGAAACCACAAGGTGGACAGACGACCTGAGAGAATGGTGGTTTATTACTGATTGTTGTTTTCATAGTACTAGTGAAAAAGTCATATTTCACGTACCGCACATCTAAAAATAAAGTGATTCAATAGGTTCGATTTAATATAGCAATAAATCGAAAAATACCAATCCCTAATCAAAAAAGCATCAAACCATAAACAAAAAAAAATTCCGCGCTAAAAACTTAAAAAAAAAAGATAGGTACCTGCCATATCTTTAATACCGTCGGCCTCTATTATTAAAGAACATGTGTTCCGTAAAGCCAGTAATTTTCTGGCCGATACTTCTCATTACTGGCCTCATTTTACGCCTTTGCGTCGATAAAAAAAAAACAATATAAAACTTCTACAGTCTGTGGCTTCCCACAGGTTGTGAAGGAATCCGGCTGGATACTCTGCGATTGTTATAATAATTAGTTTTACCTTTCGCGTCAATATCGCAGTATGATGGCAGACAGATTTTGCATCCTGTATCACGTTGTTCATTAATTAATATAATAAAAATAAGATACCTACTTCTATCTTAGATAAAAAATTAACCAAGTAGATGCACAATCATGCAAGAAACATCAACCAAAAAATGTCCGAGCCGCTTGATACACACTTGATATTACATTATATTATTACGCTAATCATTGTTCGCAATCTTATCAATCAAATCACGCTCACAAAACAATTGAAAAAAATATTCCGAATGCAGCGACAGCACACATAGACATATTTCGAATGAGCGTACATTTACCTAAACAAAAGCCTACAACTGTTTTCTCTTCGGCGGTTCGTTTTGAGGCACGGCAAACTGTTCATGCACACAAATGTTTGTACTGCTCGGAGATCGAACCGGGAACCCTTGGTGTAGTATCCGACATCTCAATCATTACACCAAATGGGTCATGATGATGATTGCATACAAGCAAAGCTTATCGAATGGGTGACCAAGAATATTGTGTCGAGTCCTTCCGAGCTTTGATGGTAGTTGATGGCACGCACCAATCCATATTGGGCTCACAAAATTATTTACTTTTAGTACCAACAACTACGTTTAAAAAAAAAGTTTGCTAAAGTTTTTTAAAAATATATATGGTTTAGGAACTAACCGTGCCGTTAACTTTATGTCAAAAAATACAACAGGAAGCAAAGATTAAGACAAACCCATTGTCGATGGCGGTAAGACCGCTGAGCGCAATGATACTGCGTATATATAAAGGTAGATACGCCATCTATGCCTCAAAAACGAACCGCCGAAGAGAGTACAGTTTGTACTCTTTTGTTTAGGTAAATTTGTTCGAAATTTGAAATATGTGTATGTGTGCTGTCACTGCATTCGGAACACTTTTTTCGTTTGTTTTGTGAACATAACACGAATCCTTTTTTACATCATTGGCTGAGCGGTGCATTCCATACACAGCCCCTAGAGGCCCTAGTAGAAAATGGAAATAACTTTATACAGAAAATTGTTATGTTAATACTATATAATTAGAGTACAGGTTTCCTTGCATATGTGTTCTGTTCCCCTAATGAGTCAACTTTTGCATTATTATTTACTACTTTACTATGATTTAAATGTAATGTTTCCTTTTAAAGAAAATAACGTGTAATTGTGGGTATAAGACTCCCACTTAGTTCAGACTAAGTAGTCAGACAAGCTAAGAAATGTGGCTATTGTAAATTCAGTTCATTCTTAGCTTAGGTTTAATAAATTCATAAGGATTTTTTTACTTACACTTGAATCACTTTATGATTTTTAATAAAGAATTATTTATAGAATTTTGAAAAATATGTATGAATTTTATTTTGTTCAAAATATCTTCTCGTTAAGCATTTTTCAATTTAGTTTATGTCTAGGTAATTGAATGTGATCTAGTCGAGTTATAATAATTTCTTTCATTCATCCGTTTTTCTTCCTTTCGTTTCTGTCAATAAACCCTAAGGACTGCAAGAAATACCTTAAGTCATAATCAAGTTCTCTTTACGGTCTAAATTTATCTAATGAGTTAATTGAAAGTTTTAATCATCTTCAAAATTAACCAGATTTTAGCCACACTCATATTTTTTGTTTAGAATGCTTTGCAAGTCATCACGTCATGAGGGCCTTTGTTTATGTTCGGCCCTTAACTCCTTGTGAGTGGACTTAGAATTTTATTGTTATAACTTAAACGAGTTAAGTAAATTAATTGATTGCAAATAATGCTTAAAATACGATGAAAAACAAAATCATGAATTCATTATAAAATATATGCAAAATGAACTACACCACACCTTCAAGTTACCTACTTCTCAAAACCTGTCAAAACTTAAAACGTTTCAAAATATTTACAATCATTAAAAGCAAAGCACGTTCGAGACTGACCACTTAACATGGTCGTATTTTTTCACCATAAAACGACGTTGTCATCATAAAGAGGGGCGTAAAAGCTTAACGTTATCACCCTACCCAGTTGTGACTGACTCACTCGAGATAAGACAAGCAAACAGTCGTGAAGCGCGTAAAATTGTACAAACATTTGCCCGTGACTTACGCGATAAATCGCCCGAACGACAGCTGTCAAACTTGTTAGACGTCTGTGGCTTCGGCCGCGTTACGTCATTATTTAGCTATTGGCGCGCTTTTTATATGACATTGTCTATGGGCGCTTAAAATAAAAATGTGAAGTGCCCGATAATTGTCACAATGATGACAATTTGAAAGGCAAAAATGACGTTAAAACAAGTTACCTACGCCTTGGGGCCGCATGGTGGATTATGGTCAAATATCACCATAGCTGTGCATTGCAGGAAGGCCTATGCACTACAGTGGGATGCTACTTTTATGCTGATGACGAATGAAAAGATGAAAGTTAGCTTATACAAATATTTAACTTTATTGAACCAATATCATAAAAAGAGTCAATTTTACTGAACAAAAAGCTTTCTTTGAATGGTCAAACATTTACAATATGATTTGATGACGATTTTTAAAGTTTAGCTCTTGACACTCTATGGCTTACAACTAATCTGAAATTATAATATTATTCATGTGATGAGATAAGCAAACAATATAGATCATACATACTAAATTATACTAATAAACATAAATTGTAGTTAAATCTGATGTACCATCTGTCCTTAATACCATTAAAATAATACTGTAATGCAATTAGAGCGTCGATGGCTCATTGGTGAGGACTGTTGCCTTCCGATCTGGAAGATGCAGATTCAAATACCGCCACGTACCAATGTGTTTTGGAAATTATATATATGTTTAGCCGTCGCTCTTACCTGCGCACGCCTACGAAGGATTTCAAAACTTGTGCGTGAAGTGGCCGACTTCACGCACAACCTTTGAATTTCTTCGCGCACTGGGCCCGAGTAGACGACTAGGGCCCATGAGTAATTATTCCTTAATATTAGTTTAGTACTTATCAAACCGATTCAGTCACTATCGTTTTAAGCCATCCCAGTCCAATGCTGGAAACAGGTTTGCCTCATTTTGTTGCAGATATTCCGGTCCACTGCTTTTATGATTAAGTCTCCAAAGACCTTTCTAAAGTCAATCCGCCCATGTCCAGAGGTCCTACGCTATGCGTTAAGAAGCCACGTCTAATTCAATACAAAAAATAATGTTACTGATATTCAACGGAAGTGTAACTAAAGATATTCCCGCGTGGATTATTTCATTTCTCGAAAATAAATCAAGTTGGCATCTAATGTACGTTGGCAGTCTCACTAGTAGCTTAATCCCGGATACGTCCTATATTAGTTTACACTTGAATGCTCGCAAAAGTTTATGAAAACGTATGAGTTCAGGTTATTGCTTGCGTGTGGGTTGCCAGTTATGTGGTGAATATGGGTAGATGACTGGACTCTGAATTGTTTAGGAATTTTAGGAAAAGTAAATATTTTTTTAAATTACTTATAAGACCTTACAAAATTAAACGTATTGCCATTTCAAGAGCTCAGGACATTTTCTAATCCATTTGAATTGGCTGGATAAAACAAAACCATCCATCTAATGTCTTAACATATATTCTAAAACTAAAATCAGAGTGAAACATTCAAGCGGGTATAGATTTTCAAAATTAACATGGACGCGGAGTAATATGTGGTCCTTTGGCTTAAAAAAAAATATTAAAAAGTTGGTCATCGCCTTTCCATGATAAAAATGCTTCTCCTTATTTCTTTCGATTTATAAAAAACAAAAAGTTTACCGACCGGTTGATTAAACACTCCATTAACTTGGCAGGAAGACTGCGAGTCAATCTTTCGTATAAGTGTGTTTTACATTTGCGACCAGCGTGTGATGTTCCTTGTATCGCTGAGCAATGGCGGCGTAAGGTCGTGGCTTTACATTGAGCGATTATATCTTTTGGTGACCAAAGACAGACAGAGAGCGTCGGTAGCTCATTGGTGTGAACTGTTGCCTTCCGATCTGGAGGGTGCAGGTACAAAACCTGGCGTGATTGTACCAATGTAATTTCGATTTTTCGAAATTATATGTTCATTATCCGACGCTCTTACGGTGAAGCACCACCACCTGCGCACGCCTGCGAAGTGAGTCTGCGGCTAAGTGAAGTCGCACTAAGCCCGCGAGGATGACTAATCACCCTTTACGGGTAGGCTCGTGATCCTCGGTGGGGACGTAAAATGAGCTGCTGATGATGAAAGACAGTTTAAATTTTAGTAGTTGTTTATAAGCAGTGGAATCATGGACTAAGTTAGTACTTATTACTAGCAGCCCGCCCCGGTTTTGCACGGTTACCTAATTGTTTTTTGAGTTCAAATATTGGAATCTTAAAACATGAATGGATACCAACTAGAATGTAAGGATGTGCGGTGGCCCTAGCCTTTAAAGATCCTCATCCGACGTCCTATCCAATACCGTCAAACAGCAAAGCCATGATAAGCGGGCAGTAAACTACGATTTGTTTCAGGACGGTTCCGTAAGCGGATATTTACTATTTACTCGTAGGACGGCCATATACTCGTAATTATATAATGAACACTATGCAGGCACTAACTGGTATTAGTATTATTATTACATTCATAACGTCTAATGCTGGACAAGGCAGACCGACACCCCTTAATATAAAGATGAGGCTGAAACTGGCAGAAAATTCTAGCAGAAAAATGCAATTGCCAGGAACAAAAAATTACTTGGTCCCTGTTTAAAAAATATATTTGCACGTTGTTGCAGTTATAAGGTTATAAATGAATACAGCCGTTTTTGGAATCATGTCTTTTTTCGTCCGTAAACAAAAGTGGCGGTTATATTTATGCACGAAATCATGATAAATCTTACAAACATCCACGCTTGCTCCGAGCCCCGGCCGTACGCCCCGTTTCCAAATATAACATTATGTTGCCCTTTGACAGTTAAATGTTTATTTGTGGGAATATTTAGGGGAATTCGTTTAGTGACACTTTTAGAGATATTACTGATTCAAGCCGACAGGGTTGGCGTTTAACTACTGACTTGTGTTATTTAGAAATGCCGCATTAATTAATGTTACAATATAATAAATGGCGACTCAAGTAATCTTAAACCTTATCGCTATAAATTCAATCTATATCCGTGAGACCGTTTCAAATGCATTTCCACTTTTTACAAACAACTTCACATTCTATTTTTTATTTTTATAGAATGATGTTTATGTTACATTACATACCATATTTTTGTATATTTTATTCTTTTTTTATTGAACAGGAGGCAAACGAGCATACGGTTCACCTGATGGTAAGTGACACCGCCGCCCATGAACATTTGCAAGACCTTAGGTCCCAGAAATGCGTTGCCGGCCCTTTAAAAGCGTGTACGCTCCTTTTTTGAAGGACGCCAGGTCGTATCGCTCTGGAAATGTTTTCAGAGGAAGTTCATTCCTCAGGTTATGGTATTACCTTTGGGAATTGAATAATTTTACGTGTTCAATTTTATGTTAGATCACCATCACGTAACGGAATAATAAATACCTGCAACAAATAATACACAATATTATTAGTCAAACCCCAATATTGTAATTAATAGCATTTACCATGAACGTAAAACTCTTAGGGCAATAACTAATGTGTCATTAGGCCATCGTAGTGCATGGCTGAAATAAAGACTTTTTCAATTGCCTTTCTGGCACATTAAACCATGAATTTGCACCACAGTTTGTTTGATAGTATAAAATGTATTAGGTGCAAACTTTTGGTGCTATGTGCCTGAAACTCAATTACCTCAAATATGTCGCAAACACAGTTGCATCTAGTTAATCTAATATCTGATTGGTGGGTTTTAACCCACCAATCAGCATTGGAACCGCGTGGTTTAGGTTAGGTTAATCACTCCATGACTACGTTGCCTGGGAAGGCCTGTTCCCTGCAGTGGGCCGTTATAGGCTGATCATCATCATCAGATTATGATAAGTCAAAAACCAGTTTACTCTGAAATTCAATCTGACTAACTCGAAAAATAGATGATCACTGTGGAGTTCGTGAACTTAACCTATGTCTTGAATCTTGAATTTTTTGAATCTGTATGAGGCATGTCATTAATCCTTATCAATTAATTGCTTATTTGGATTTCCTAATATCTCAATCTGAACCTTTACTTAATGATTTTAATAGCTTTAACATTACGTACTAAATTAAACTCAAATTACTCTTCTGTATATAGAATATTATAATATTCAGTTTATTAACTGTTACTGACTACAATATCAGATTCCTTGTATATTACTGATTGGGAGACGTTTAATGAGGTCGTGAGGTCACAGTTCATGACTTTGAAATTATTCGCGGAAGTTAGTGTTGATTTAGGTATCCAAAAACAAACATACCTTTGCAAACTTTGGGGTGTATTTGGAGTCACGGAAGTCATGCTTTAATGGGAGGATCAATCAACAATTGAAGGGATCGATGGCGTAGCTAGCGTCTAACGTATTTGGTTATAGTTCGCCCAAGTCAAGGAACAATCGCAACGGATCGGATTCCGGAACAAAAATATCATATTTTGTTACTCTGTACTTCGCACAGCTCGCTATTTTCACATTCCTAATGCGCACCGCAAAGGAATGGAACTCTTTGCCTCCTTGTGTGTTCCCCGATCATTACAACCTGGCTGTCTTCAACGCAACAGTGAATAGGTTGTTTCTGGGCAGGCATGCTACATCCTCGGCCGCATTATCACTTACAATCAAGTGAGATGGCGGTCAAATGTCTGCCTATAGAAGATAAAAAAGGCAGGTTTAGCCGTTGGTCCCGGTTACTTTCTTAGTCTTTAGTCCAATCCGCATTTGAACCGTATGGTGTGTTTAACAACAATTTTCACAGAGTCATGATGTTTAGGCAGGCCATGCTGTACCCTTCAGTGAGAAGTTATAGGCTGAATAGATATATAGAAGGCGGCAACCGAGTTGTTTATTAGAGACCAAACACAACGCATCTCGGACGATGGGTGCAGTGCTGATGAAAAATATACAATCATTACCGTGACAGTTGTTTCCTTATGTCATGGCAAGATATGTCAAAAGCAAACTGGTTGTCCCGTTTCACTCATGAGAACTTCACATGGATTACATCATATAAAATCAATATTTAAACTACCTTGAAATAGGTATTATTATTCGAACATACTGCAAAGTCTCCGTAGAGCTACGAATAAGCCTAGGCAAAAAAACATTATATTTGTTTGGGTGAACATGGGATAAAATTATTTGGAACTGCGCAATATTTTTTTGACAGCTCAATAATAAAACTAAAATGGCATAGCAAAAAGACCTAGCTCCATTTGAACTAGCACACAAAGGAATAGTTTTATTTTTAAAACAAAACATTTAAACTTTATTTATATCTTTCTATTTTTATCTTTTATGGAATAACTGTGTGAATATTTATTATCTATTAATATAAGAACAGCTGCTATGTGCGCAGTACCAATGCAGTACCCGGATTAAAAGGTAATTGAATGTTGTTTTAAATTTTGCACTGCAATCAACCATGGAAGCATACAAAAATACGGAAGGACTGTCATTAAATGTGTCCCTACACTGACAGCTGCTGTCTATGATGTAATTTTGAAAATATTTGAGTATTTTAAACTAAAAACATGTAATCGAATTGTTCATTTACCTATGATACCTATGTAATTTCTGGATTCCTTTTGTTTACTGCAAATTTTGCAACACAGGCCATGTTCTTTTTATTAAGAATTTTTTCCTAAGATATTTTATGGCTCTGTTGACAGATGCCGTCCAATGTCTTAATATTTTGTAGTTTTTCCAAGGTCGTATATTGACACACTTTTGATGTTTGCGAGACTCCATCAGTATTTTTTTACACGTCCATGTATTCAACAAATAAATATATTACTGAATCCATGCCAACTAAGTAAACCACAGAAAATATTTTATTATCTGTATACCAATCCAACCGTCAAAATTTGTCATCTGTGTTTAAACTTGGAACACAGATAAAAAATAAAGTTGCGTTCTTGAAAAGTAAATGAAAGCCGACCGTGGCCAGCTTACTGTAAATACGAGGTATCTTTTCTTAGAAATCCTTTGTAGTGCAAGCCTCCGTAATACAGATAATAGACTTTATTTATCGGACGGCAAATATTTAGGATTCGTTTAAGCTATTATTTATTCGGATATCGTTTGCGGGAATCGATTACGCTCGAGTGTTGTTTGTCGAGGCGGGTTTGTTTAACCTTTTATTTTTACAAAAGTATATTTTGTAGGTTTTCAACGTAAAGTTAAAAAGATCGCTTGGTTTTTCTGGCGGGGCTACGAAAGTGAGTATTTTAGGTTCGTAGTGTACCAATATAAATAATGACTAATAAGCAACTAACACTGTTATGGTTTTATACGGTAACAGTCGTTTACCTACAATATACTATTAATGAAAAGATAAAGATAAAAATTATTTATTGCACATAAGAAAAAAAATACAATACAACAAGTAACAACAAAAGACAAGTACAAAGTAGGCGGCCTTATTGCTAAGGTAGCAATTTCTGCCAGGCAACCTTTGGGTAGAAGAAAAATATCTATAGGTAAGCGGGCTAGTGCAAAACTTAATCTAAATGCATAGTTATAAAACAATATTACATAAACTAAGTACACATTACTGCATAAATAATTAAACAATTAACTAATAAATATTAAACAATAATAATAAACTAATAAATAATAAAACAAATACATAAAAAAGATCTAACGATTTAGGATAAGACTACTTACCTCTGTCTTATAGATATAATTAAGCTTATGTCATAACATTTAAACCTGTAATATCATAAAACATATAAAGTATACTTACTTCAGTACATTATCCGACGCTATTTCGGTGAAGGACAACATCGTGAGGAATCCTGCGCACGCCTGCGAAGAGATTCAAAGGTTGTGCGTAGTCATCCAACCCGCACTGGGCCCGCGTGGACGACTAAGGTCTATACACTCTTTATGGGCAGGCTCGTGCCCCTCGGTGGGGACGTTTAATGAGCTGATGATGATTATGATATAAATACTTACCTAGCCGGTATTTTATTAACTTCAGTCTGCAAATTTGTATTTTTCCCCTCTTTTTAGTAACAATTTATCAAATTAAAACTCTCTTTCCACCCATAACATCACACATCCAATCAATCTTTCAATACGTAGGTAATCTAAATGATACTTTCTTTGTTGTGAAAATTGAAAATAGTCTTGGTGGTGGGTAAGCGTAGCCCGCTAATATTAAATCTATGGTTGGTACTGTTGATAGTAAGTGATCAGTTGCCTAAAATAATGACAATAGGTATCTACCACAGATTTCCCAATACAGGAGATGGGGCAAGCCGCGTTTAAAGTGCGACAACTGTAAGCTCAACGAGCATACACTGGCTACCAGTTTACGCTCTGTGAGACGAGTCAAGACGCACGAATATTAGAAGAAATTACCGTTTTTTTCCAAAATGCCACTCTGTGCAATTGTAACATACCATCGTCGCAATGAATCAGTAAATTTACCAAGAAATATAATAACTTTCACAGGTAAGAACCGAAAAGAAATTGCGACACTGGGACTGCCTATAAACTTGGCGGCTTGTCCAGTCTAAGGTATATTCTGATGTCTGTGGTATCTACCTATTGTGACATTTGTCATACCCAGGCACAATTGAGAATCAGTATAAAAGTGTTGCGAATTCCAATCACGCTTTGTGAAAAAATCGCTTTACATTTTCAAAGCACAATTCGAAATTCGAACGAGGCCGAACATCAATTGCACAATGAGTCGTACAATATACAGGAAAAGTTGAGAAAAGCTAAGGCATTACTTCGGTACATTGATTTAACTTCGTAATTGGTTCAATTTCCACTTGTAGCAGATGTTTTTATCAGGTTACATAATAAAAAATGTTATATGAATCGTTTTTCTCTGGTCATTAAATGTGAAATTTAGAATTCGCTCGTAACTTATCCGCGAAAATACCACAGAGTATAAACACAAATAGGTTGGATTACCAGCAAAGTTTTGCAATACCCGAGACCCCTTTTTAAAAAACTCCTAAATGTCCCTAAGAACAAAATGTTATTTTTTTTTATATATCCCTTCTAACGTAATCTTAATTACATGGCATAATCTAATAATGTGTCGTCTCAGTAAAATTAACCCATGTTCCGGAACACATTAGGCGGGGGAATAACGGGCAATCGTCCGGAAAACCGGACGCAACAGACCCGACCAGGGGTGTTACCGCCATGTCTTCAAAATGACGCTGAAGAAACTGGAAGAAAAGTCTAGCAGAAAAAACGCGATGTCGAAACCAACGTTTATAACTTTTGACTGCTACATCCAAAATGTCTAGAATTTGCTTTGAATCATGTGGACATACTCTAGGACAAGCTACTATAAATCCCGGGGGGGTTGGGGCACATATGTTTTCAAACCGTTTTACTTTGATGATACGTCATTTCAGTATCTTTATACCAGAAAAGGAGAAGTAATAGTACTGTTATAATGTTTTAAGGGTTGGCAGCTAGAATGATGGATCATACTGGATTTAGTCATTATATCATTGTAATGCAATAGACGTCATGTATCTTTGTCTATCACACGAATCCTAGTTACGAGTAGAAGAGACGGTTGATAAACGTTTGACAACTCTGTCGTCGTGTCATTTTGTGACCTCCATAGAATTATGACTAAAGCAATAATATATTATTATATTATGTTACAATCGCACAGGATGGCATTTTGGAAAAAACGGTAATTTCTTCTTATATTCGTGCGTCTTGACTCGTCTCACAGAACGTAAACTGGCAGCCAGTGTATGCTCGTTGAGCTTACATTTGTCGCACTTTAAACGCGGCTTGCCCCATCTCCTGTATTGGGAAATCTGTGGACGCACACTAATACAAATCTGTAACTGCACCCTAACAAAAAATTAGACACCGCCTTTTAATAGACAGTCCGTCTACCTCATAATATGTCTATGGTTAGCGGTAAGTCCTCAGGGCCTCAATTCCACAAATTTACTTGACATTACGACACTTTACAATCCAACTGTAAATTTGGTATTCCGGTACAACTTAACCCTTAACCGGATAAAGGACTTTTCACCTGTATGCTCAATGCATAAAGTTTCAGAATAATTTATTCCCATTGTCCAAAAGGGTTAAATATTAATGATTTAAAATTGTTATAATATAGTAGAATGAATTGTCTTATGGTTTTACCAATTAAAATCTTACCATAAAACAGATCGAACGAGTGCAAAATTTATTATTAAGACAAGACACCATCACGATCCCATAAGCGCATTTTAAAGTTAGCGTAATTGGGACTAGTTGTAAGAAAATACTCGTCGCGGCCCAGACACTGCGGTAGTGTTGCCGCGCTCTTTATTAAAATATTCGGTTACTCTCGTGTTTGACAGATATGGTAGTTTTTTTTGTTTATGATTACTGTGTTAGACACGCGGTAGGTATGGGCTGTTTCCAGCTGATTCCTTGTATTTGGGATTAAGGTATCTGTAAATTCTGAAAATTTCAAGTAAAAATGTTTCTAATACTGCAATGTTTGCATATTTTACTACATCATGGCAAACGTAGCGTAGAGCCGTCGGATTGAGAAGTCGCTAGTGTATTAAATGAGGAGAGTAATAAAACTATGCCCACGAGTGGACAGTGGAAGCCTACATATTTGCATAAGTAATTACTCAGCTCAGAGCTGTATTTTCTGATAGTATTTTAGGTGTCACAAAAATCATGAAACTGAAGGTATTAAATTTAACTCAAAGTAAAAAAAACACCACCTCAAAGCATTTCATAACGATCATAAAACATTTAACACACCCACAAACTACTATGAAACATCGATATAAAACCATAAGCGTAAACTAAACGCAATTTTAATAATATCAAAAAACATTAACAGCCCAAATAGCATTCCATATTTACTTTTAACTGTACGCGTTACGATTCATAATCAAATAAAGAAACAACTTCCCGTAATAAAGCAAACATCCATCAAAGATATATAGGTCGAGTGATGAGGTTCTTACAAACTCTTAAAAGAAATGCACTGTTGAAGTGTGTTGCGGCAATGCTGACCTTAATGCTGTGTCATAAATTTCATAATGGTATAATAGCATGTCTTTGTGTAGCTTAGCGGTATCAACTAACCTCTGACCTTACGCCATCCGACGAGCCGATGGCTAAGATAAAAGCATCGAGTACTAATAACTTTCGGATAAAATCGTTATTTCGAAAGGGTCTTGCTACACGACGGGGTGCATTCTTTAAGAGATTCCAAACTGTTAAGACGTCTTACTCTTAACGTTAAATTGTCAGTTATTTTCACAATGATTTGTTATCATATAAAAATAACGCGTCAATTCATTAAATAATGCTGCCAACATTAATTCCTAGACACATATTTTTGGAAGGTACCGGGATGTGTATAATAATAAAGATCATTCAACTCGCTTGAAATCACTAAAGAGAATAAAATGCTCAGAAATACGATAAGATGTTATCCTATGTAAAACACGACATGAAAAGTGGGCGAGGATAACATAAAAAATTCAAGAGTGATTGTATCTATACAATCACTCTTTAACTTTTTATATGTTTATATATAAAATTATAAAAACCCTTTTTAATTTACCGCTATTGGGACAGACCAACAAACCACCAACAAGACCAGGATACAAATCCTTCGTCATTCTAATTACGATTACAGAGAAAAATAATTTAGGTGAATCCAGTAAGAACATTTCAAACTTTTTTAACACATTCAATACTTAATTGTTTCCAATTAGATCTCCAGGTACAAAAGTTTAAATCCATGACGTTTTATTTCTATTGCCCAATTAAGGGTTCAGCAATCGCTAAGTGTAAGCGGATATGTCACAGCACTCAGTTCAAGTATTCAAAATATGTTGTGTGATTTGAAATGACATGGTAATCGACAAAAATGTTTGTCACGTCACTCAAGCAGTTAAGTGCCCGTTGAATGGTTTCAAGTTCTTCACATATAGAAATGGAGGAGGACTTGAAATTTCGGGAAGATACCGGAATATGGCTACAAATATTTGTACAACACACTTACGTTACTTAACTCAATACTAAAGCAATGCTTTTGTTGAGACTGACTTACTTGTTTATTATTCTTGATTGCACAAATTGTACACTTTGGATAGAATTCTCATACTTAAGCCATAACGTATACTGCGGAACAAATTTCTGCAACATTTTCCATCATTTAGGAGTTTCTGTCAATAATTTCCATCGATTCGGCAGAACCTTGATGGCTGTTCTGCAGAATGCACCAAAAGCTGTCGAGGTTAGCTTGAGGTAAAAGTTGTATTCATCCGACTATGGCATTTTCTATGGCATCACGAGCTATGATGTCAAGGTTTTAGGTTATCAAATTATGCAATTTTAATATCATTTTTGTAATAAAACAATAAAAGGATTATAGTAATGATAGTTTGAGGTATTGAGATGTCATAAATTTAATAAACGTTCACCTAAAACAAGGGACTTCATTCAATTTGTTATTCTGATCAAAAGTTTTTTAATTTACATTACAAATAATAACTTACAAAACAACCCCTCGCACGTGCTATGAATCGTATATTAACATTAAACATTTTCTGCCCTACATCAGCTCTTAACTCATAACAAAAAAAATAACATTCGTACGGGAATTCTATTTACGTATTGTATTACACAAGAATTTCACATCACTCCGAAATAGCATAGCATATTTCACCAGAATTTAATATAACGATATCAAAGCAACTGTTGACATGTTTTTTTACGATTGAACAAAGAATAAAGGGCAATTTATCGCCAAATGTAAACCTAAGTAGATAATTTACGGGCCGACGACAAAGGGTTCGTACGCCGCAGTCGAGCGGCTAGCATTCTTTAATGGCATAGTTTCTAAGCCGACATATATAAAGTAGCAAATTGCATTTTTCATTTGCTGTTCATTTCACGCGTGTAAAATGTAATAAGCAACATAAATCTAGGGTTGTTTTGACTACAGTACAAATGTAAACTTTAACATACAGCTTCGAAGGTCGATTTTGCCAGTAACGATCGGTTCACAATTTCTGGCCATATTATGAATAGAAACAACCCCTGTGCAAGTAGCAAGGGGATTCTGCGTCAGCAAATAGCGTGTTGTAACCCCATAGCATACATATTTATTGCACTATACATCTGAGCTTTGGGGCGAGAGATTATGAAAATGTTAGTAATACAACAAAATTTGTTCAGACGCATAAATTATGTACTTTTTGAAGGTCGAGTCGGCTTTGAACGTTTCAACATGTTGGCACCGAGATTACAGTTGCTTGTAACTTAATAAATAATGCCTAATTAGGAGGGCAAAATATGCTTGTACACGAGAAAGTTTATTACAGACTCTGTATGAAGTTTTTCAACGACGTAAGGTGAAACAAAGTTTGGCACGTGTGTCAGGAGTGTTTGCAAATATCAAAGGGCGCAGGTTTTACTGATAGACCATTTTTAATATCCATGTTATTGTTTGCTGAGTAAACTTGGATGATAAAGGTTAGGCGACAGTTGCTTGACGTGCAGAGGTCAAATATTCGATTATTACTTTCAGCTCGTCTTCAACTTTTTTAACAGACTAAGCTTCGACCATTACTTACTGAAAAGAGCTTCGGTACAGTTAAAGTTTTCCTAACTAAAACAGTTTTTTTTTATATTCAATAATTTATTGTTATACCATAAAAACGCATGGAAAACATGTAACTCTTATGAAGAGTATTTTAGCAGAACTAGTCACTCATGCATGCGTTAAACTTGGCAGATTCGTACTCGTACTGAGAAATTTCTTATCAATAAAACATTTGATGTAATCTCCTGTGAATACGAGATCACATACTCGAAATTGAGGCTTTTACATTCAAAGACATCGATTTAATCGGGTTTCCATCTATATGGATAATAATAGTATCCATTCAATTTCCAAACGGAATGTTAGAAGTTATAAGCCATTTAAGGGCCCCATAGTGCGCAGGATTCCACCGCTGTGAATCGTACAATAAGCTCATTGTTCAAGAAACCCACATTGCAATAAAAATTCATGAGCAGCATTCTCGAAAGAACAAACGAACAGTCTCAAGTCCAATAAATCGCAGAGCCGGTAGTTTCAACACTATTAGGTTCTAAGATTGGTAATAACGTTGCACTTGTGTAATCCTAACAGATCTCGAAACTTCTGGCCAAGTTGACAGAGAGCAGATGTTCGCGACAGTGCGAGTTGGGATCGCGTCGAGTTTAAAAACTCGTAACGAAGTGACGGGACCGCTTAGTAACCGTCAACAGAAACTTTGTAGGCGGGCGCAAAGTGGTTTAAGACTCGGATCGGAAGACACTATTTGGTACTATTTCATTTGCGGGTTATGTAGGCATTAAGTTTGATACTCAACGATACTCTATACGATAAATAGCGCCATCGCTTTCTAACTTAATTAAAGTAAAGATCAAAGTTGAGTATTGTTCTAGAATACGGGATTATGAACGTACTTTGAGCCATAGAAGATCGATAAAAATATTTATTACTGATGCGCACAACGACACTCAAACCGTATGTCTCCAAAAATGCATGATTTTTAAGATGTTCTCTAAGATTTTTCGAATAACATGTTTATCATGGGCCCGAAATATTGTAAGCTTTCTCAAGATATATATCAAATTTTATTTACTAGTGGTTTCATCTTATGATTTTTGGGGCTAAAACCAACCCCATCAGCTCTGGTGGTATATCCTGTGGAACAGCAAACGAGATTCTGGACAACCACAAACGCGCACTAGGTGTAGATCTGCACGATCTGGATTCTGGAACCTTATAAATACGTAAGGAGTCAGTAGAAGCTTAATCATGCAATGGACTGCTGGAAAAATAACAGGCAACTCGTATGAACAGAAATTGAAATAAAAGTAATCTTGTTATCTGTGTTTAATATATCAGTGCTTCCCTCGATACATATGACTCTCTGAGCTAAAATAGGGACTCTATGTTCCGGAGGGTGTGATGTTTCTAATTCTAAGAGGAGTCCACTAATGCTGTATGTGGTGAGTCAATATTAGACCCTCTTTTCATGTGTGGCAATCCCATGCCCTCATTAGGCGGACTGCAGCTCAGAATAGGAAAATTTAGTCTGCGGTTTGCAATTTAGACAGTCGTGTGTAGTCGCAAACATGAGAAAATACTTAAAGCCATGTTTTAGCATTAAAATAATTCACATGCACATATAAATAGTAACCATAATACAAAAATTCGTATGCAAACACATTTTATATTGCATTAATATATACTGGTATTTTATTAATACAATATTTGTGCTACAAAAAAGAGCTATTCGTTTTATCTACAACCTTAGACCACGTGACTCTCTTAAGGAACTTTTAAAAGAAATAAATATAATGACTGTAGCATCGCAATATATTTGTGAAAATTTAATTTATGTTCGTAAATACTATAACACCTTTAAGAAAAATTGTGATTCACACAATTTTAATACTAGGAATAAAAACAAACTTGCTGTTCCGGACTTGAGACTACATAAAATAGGTAAATCTTTTATGATGGAAGATGTATAAAGTTTTTCAATAAGGTACCGCAAAATATTGTAGAGTTGTCCTTCCATATGTTTAAAGTTGGAATAAAACAACATTTTTCTAAAAAAGGGTACTACACTATTGACGAATATTTATGTGATAAAAATCCGTGGTCTTAAACTGCTCAGCTATTTCAGTGTTTATGATATATTGTTACATTAAGGAATTGTTTTTAAAAAAGGCTACACTGTTGAGTTTTCTTGAGTGTTTCTTTCTCAACAGGCCAAACCACTGAAGCGCTTTTTTTTCAAGCATCAAAACTCATATTTTTAGTTTAGTATTTTAATCGTTTTTTATTATATTTTTTGACGTTCATAAGTGCTTTTTGTAACCCTAATTTGAAATAAATGTTTTTGACTTTGACTTTTTTATGAATGTAAGGGAATGTAAACCTCTTATTCCGAAGGATTTTTCAATGACATTATTGTAGTCTGCCGGAATTGAAAAAGATTGCAACAAAAATATCTTTCTATATTTATAAGATATCTAACTTTTCGGGCTCAACTGAAGACCGAAAATAAGAGTCACTAAACATATTAAACACCTTTTCTTAACCCGTAACTTCAAGACTGACAACATTACATTCCTCCGCCTTCGTAATTCTTAATAACTTGGAAAGCCTCTGCCGGAATCCTAAGCGAAAATGACCCTTGAGCGCAGTGCAAACATTTTGCTAGCTGGTTATGTTTGCCTTGTGAACTCATTAGTACGTTTGGCTTCACGGATTTTGCGCCTAGACTGTATTACGAGAGATATGTTGTTCACACTTATTAAGAAGAGGCTTCATAAGTAAGAACTGGAGTAGTTGAGTGTGGAATATGTATGGTATGAAGATAATTTAATTTTTATGTTAACGGGGGGATAGTACTGTCGAAACTATTGAGTCCAGTCCATTGAGTACTCACATTTCCAAATTCCAAACGGTATTGTAAAACAATGTTTTTCATACTTTAGGATCTCTCCTCAGAACACCTTATAATGTATTTATACATTAAATTTAAGCTTCAATAAACCTGTATCAGATCTAGATAGTAATGATAAAAAAAATCTTGATTGCCAGGATTCTAAACATAAGAGAAAATATATCCTATATGTTAAATAGATAAGTCAGCAGCGGCTTCTTACTATTTTCTTGTTAATTTTACTGAAGATAATACTCGGTAGGAATATTTGTAAAAAAAACTTATTTTAGTCATGCTTAGCAAGTTTTGTCGCTACATCGTTTTTATTCTTTGTTTTTATTAGAAAATCCTCCTACTAATTGTGGTATTATTCACCTTTATTCTAGAACAGACCTTGAAAACTAAAATTATTATACCTACTATTTGTAGATACGTTCCAAAAAAGTCGAGACAATCCTTTATTTCCAAATTCCAATTACCATCAGTCTGGTGTGCGGATTACCATAGGAATCCTAGGCAAACATTGGCCGGTAGGGGAGAACCCTTTGTTTGAACGGACGACTTGTTACTGGGGCAAAGGGCAAACATCTTTGCCACTTCACCGTGCTTAGGGCCCAATAAGTTATGCGCATTGTCCGAGCAGCGATGCGGAAGCTACTAGGTTTTCCTAATAGATTGGCTTTCGAACAAACTGATATTTTAAAGTTGCCTTTTCGAAACATGAAACAAGATGAAAACATTTTTATTTAATTCTATTATGCCACACTAAAACTCATTTGTATCACTTTCGACTTCTGCGCTTGTAAATAAGGCCTTATATCCCTTTAATTACTATAGTTGTAAGCAGATAAGCTTAATAACTTATTTATGTAAAAATATAGTTACTTCAGCAAATCTGCTTATTTATTAATGTTACATTGCTAACTTGTTATTCTATTCCCACCTCCTAATTTCAGACTACACCAAGTCAGAAATTACTCGGAATACGTAACAAGATTTTTAATAACTTGCCACAAAGTCTTGTTGAACTTGAACTTAGTTTTAACAGCTTTTAAAGCTCTTGTACGGTGTAGTGAAGGTGGTGGATTACATAAAGAAAAATAATGCTGGCTCTTTTGTTAAAGATGCATGGAAGCAAGTTGGTTGTGCTTTTTTTATAATGGCTGAATTGAAGAGCTGGACGTGTTGCTTGCACTTCCCTGCCAGTTTGAAGGATATTATAATTTCCAAGTAAAGCTTATTTCATATTTTTGATCTTGTAGCCATCACGCTCAGGTCCATACCTATGCATTATCATTTCTTCGGTGGTTTTTACACTCTGATTTGATGTAATGATATTAAAAACTGTAAAATCAGACATAACATGACACATTTTCTTATAATTAGAAGCTGAATCATATTGTTAAGCTTTCACATGTTTTGGTGATAAACTTGCATCTTAGCTAAAATTGTCTAGCGCGTGGAGCACTATAATTCCAATATGAGGGTCACAGACTATGTATAAACCTACTAAATGTAATACTGAAGATTAATGATAGAACCAAACCAAAATCAAGTACCCAATGAGAATATGCAATACAAATAAACAAACGAAACTCTTTCAGATATTTATCGGTACAATAAACCAGAAAATTAATCATCAAAAGTGTGAGTCACAAAGTGCCGACTGCCCAACCTGTTGACTGACCTCCACCACAAACAATAGTCATAAACTTACCAACTCCACTCCCAAACTGTGCGCGTCAGTAAAGCCGCTATACAGATTCCTTGTTTTTGTCGGCAAACACTTATCCGATGTTTACTTATCTCGAGTGGCGTTTAAGACTGTTTACCTTACTTTCATATGCGTGGCGAGGTCTCGTTTGATTTTGGGACGCGTTGTTTATCTTTGCTTTTGTATTTATCTGTATTTTTAAAAAGACACATGCGTACGCATGCCGTACTTTACAACGATTTAAAATCAAATTAATAAGTTAGTGGGTAAGTATACGTTTTTCGAAATACAAATACCAGTCCTGTTATGACTATGAGTGACAAAAACAATGCATTAAATTTTCAATTAAAAAAAGTTAATAATGTTTTATCGACATTTAGCATGTTTCAAAGATCGCACTTTTCCACCAACCTCCAACAGTTTTTCGACACTTTCACTTTGAAAGTTACAAAAACAACGGTTTTTAGGGCCATTATCACGGTATCGCGTTCAAATCGTGATTAGTCGGTTATTAAACAATTAGTCAGCGGTCTAATGAGTGAGGGGTCTCTGTTCTCACGCACCTCCGCTGAGTCAACTAATTGAATTAAAAAGTATGGTGCGTGGCCATCTCATTTGTCGTTTGATAATGACGGTTTGTGGCTATGAACGTGCACTGGGAAATAACTTTAGTTTACTGTAGCGCAACCGAATGTCGGTTTGTATTGAGACATTATACTTTATTTTAATTACTGCAATCAATCTTACAGGAGAGACATGATAGGGGACCGCTGCAATTTATAATATATTATGTTCATTTAATTCAATTATTAGTTTTAATGGTAACTCTGGTGCTTAATAACTTGCTGTTTCCATTTGTTTTTAATAATAGATGTGAAGAATTATCCATACACCAGGTGTTATGAAAACCTTCCGAATCGGATTACATGATTGTTTATTAATGTCATTTATCTTAATACATACGGTATTACTAGTTTTGCAGTTTTCCTATCATATAATATAGCTTCGTGATATGCTCACAAAACAATTGAAAAAAGTGTTCCGAATGCAGCGACAACACACATACACATTATTATATTTCATATTTCGAATGAGCGTACATATACCTAAACAAAGAGCCTACAACTGTATACTCTTTGGCGGTTCGTTTTGAGGAACGGGTGGCGTATCTACCTTTATATATACATAATATCATTGTTATGTGCTGTTGCAAATACAATAAGCTTTAGAAAAGTATATAACGTATACTTTGAGTATCTTCAAAAAGTTTAAGATACCCGTATGGGTATTTGTATAATTCATTGTTTGTGATGATACCTTCACAAACAATGAATTCATTTCAAGGTTGACTTGTTCAAAAGAATCCTGTGCAGCAGTCTTAGCGTGTAAAATACATTATATATGCACCTAATGTCTCCACTTACGATATTACAGTGATTCAGAGCGATCATAACAAAGGTGATTGCATGGATGTGCGGTCGTGCATAAAATATTATCAATAGGGTTCGCCGGGTTAACTCTTTGATCCAATGAAAATATTTATTTCAAAAATAAGATTAGAGCCTTAGATAAACAATAAACATCTGCACAATCACGAAGAAACGTCAACCAGAAAATGTCGACACATACGTATAGTTTCTGTTATATTTGGAACGTAAAATTATTCATTATATTTTGAATATAACGAGTCATACATAGTAAGAGTACAAAATCAAAAGCACGAGCACACTACTATGTCATTATGACATGTAGCGAGCATCGTAATTATGAATGAAAATTCTGCCCAACTGACACAGTTTTTGTCGCAGACACTTTTTGAGTGAGACTGTGCATTTATTTAGTTTATTGTTTAATTAATAATAAAAGCAGAAGGTGAGATGGCGGTCAAATGACTGCCTATAGAATATGAAAAAAAAACAAGTAGAAGATAGAAATTATAGTGCGAATTTCATCATCATCGTCAGCATGGCTATGTTGGTACCGATAGATGTTAACAGCTATCAATCTTATATAAAAGCCAACGGATCTTGCGTCGTTAAAAAAGAGCGTACACACTTTTAAAGGGCCCGCAACGTATTTCTGGGACCTGAGGTCTTGCAAATGTTCATGGGCGTCGGTGTCACTTACCATCAGGTGAGCCGTATGCTCGTTTGCCTCCTGTTCAATTAAAACAAAATCAAGTTGCTTTCCGAAACACGTTGAATATGTATAATACTTTTCGCTCACCCATCCCCCGACCAACCATTGCAATACTATCTTGTGCGATCGTCAATTGAAGGCACTGGCAGCTACGCCATCGAGCTTTGTAAACCAATTCTAGAGCATACATTAATTATTTCAACACTTGTGATGATGGAACGCGTTGAGACTAGTTTCTTAACCGTGGATGTAGGCTGACTGAACGCTAGGGCTAAAACGTGTTGAAGTGGAGTTCTTGACTCAGCGCTTTGCCTAGCAGTAGGTATGACAAACACTAGGAAA
This sequence comes from Leucinodes orbonalis, assembly GCA_019425675.1. NCBI lineage: Eukaryota > Metazoa > Arthropoda > Insecta > Lepidoptera > Crambidae > Leucinodes > Leucinodes orbonalis. The sequence goes on from PQWD01005703.1 coordinate 176,168, forward strand.
TCAGGCATAGTATGTTTGTATGTCGTCAGCGCAATATGCTGTAATTATTTCCATATAATTTACAACTCTAAAGATTCCCGAGGTGCTTTATATTCAATAATAGAAGTAAAGAATTATCCCTACACCAGGTGTTATAAAAACCTTAGAAAACATTTCTATTGGCTTCAGAATCGGATACCCATTGAATAGCGTAAATGAAATGCAAATAAAGGCTGGATAAAGATGTTTTTATGACAGCCCTGCGTACGGCCAATTATTACGAAATACGGCGTTGAATACTGACATCTGCCCACTTCCTCGCATGGTTAAACATTTTCATGACGGCAATTTCATGGCATCGAAGCCAAACACTCGCTGAAAAAACACACTCACTGAAAAAATAAAAACCATTGGTGAATATTTTCATTACACATAAAAAAGATGGTGATCCAGAACAGAGCTGACGTCCTTTGACTAAAACCACATTAACGGTCGATGTGGTGACATCAACAGGTCGATGAGTTATAAATGCGAAGTGATACTGTTTTAAATACTCTTATCTTTCTGTCTAATCAAAGTAAATATATTTAAGTTTTAGAAATATTTAAAGAAAAAATAGTGCCATATTCGACAATTCGTTACCTAAAAATGACGATATCACATTTCTTAGCTAAAATGCGTTAAAGTAAGTGATTTTATACAATATAAGTATATTTCTTTGCAGAATAAATAGTAAATGATGCAGGAAAATATTAATTTAAAATTTTTAACGCACGTTTTTCTCCAAAAACACTTTTGGATTTATTTAAAGGACGGTAGAACGACAATATATATCAACTTTAAATATTAAGTTTTTGGTTTTTAACAAATTTTAGTTTTAGATACGCAGTACGAAAGCTGACAATAACTTTAATAAACCTGTTCCATAATCACGTTGTTTTAATTTAAAAGATTTATTTTATAGATTGTTGCTTTCCGTAAATCAGCAAATGCAACATAAGAAATCTGAAGTAGCAATGATTATTGTACTCGAAGTTAAATTCTCCGAGGTTTCAAGATATTTCGAACTTTTGCGTGCTTGAGAGTAATTTTAGTTTACCTCAGATCTTATAAACATTGCATATATATAAACTTAAAAAACTTAGTTTATGCACTAATGTAATCCAAGAAGCCGCATTGGAATACCTTCTTTGCCTGTTCTATACTGCATAATAAACACAGGGCAGAAAATTATTTTGAAACCTTTCCTTCTTGAAACATGTTTGTGTCTTTAGTCATTTTGCTTGTTTCTTTTTTAGTTAAAAAAAAACATAATAGAAAAGAAAACTGTATATGACCAAAGACTCGTTGCAGTCGAAAACACCACAAGCAATACATTTTCTATTGTTTCTTCGACAACGTGGAAAAAATTATTATGTCTCAAATATTGAAGTCAATGAGTTGCTCTGTGTACTGCTTTAGTCATGGTTTCGTGCATCAACAATATAGCATTGAGTAATTTCAGTAGACTACTACGGAACACTAATAACAGTTTGTTATACGGTAACTTGTCGGGTTCTTAATAATATGCATTGCGAACCAAAATGGGAATTGCATTTTCATGCAGATGTGATGCGTGCTGTGACTTGATTGAGAATTTCACGATTCAACATTGAGGGTAATTTGTTGTGAATAAAAAACTCGTGTTTACATTTTTGTTGATGATGACAGGTGAAATCATGCATTTTGCTAGTTAGTTTCTTCTCTTCTTGTAAATTCAATACCCTCTTTATTAGTACTTATATATTCAATTTAAGCAGGATTGTAATGAGGAATTATTTAAGGTATCATTATATTCTTTCATTCCTGCCTGTAGCATGATCATTGTGATTGTATTATAAAAACAAAACCAATCAAATTAAACATTACTAATTAAGAGCCCCATAAATTTGTAGCTCCAAGCCGATCGTATGCATGCGTTCAGTACCAATTGCAAAGGGGAACTGACAGAAACACGCGAAGTTGTAACACGACAGTTGACGAAGATTGCCGAAGTAATTTTATGTGTAAATAAAACACGTTTCACAAAAATGCTTTATTAGAAATATTGTTTCTTGTCGTGGGAAAGGGTAGGTGAACAGGATTTATGGTTTCCAGGATCGTTTAGGATTCATTTCAGGATTTTGCAATCGGGCATCAGGACAACTGGGAACAAAAAGTGAATTTATTAATAGGGGTTTAAACAGGAAACACATCTTAAAGAAATATTAGTTTTAAAAACGCATGTAATCTTGGTTACTATTTTAATTTTTATGAATTGTTATGGATTATAATCCTTATCAAATTATTCCATCAATTATGTATATGATAAAGAGTTTCTTATATCTTGCAGTAAATTGAAAGGGAACGAGGTATGGAATTCAATCAATACTCATCATTGAAGGGTATTGACCTAACCGACGGCCGCACTATTCGTATAATGCAAAGCTTCTCTTTATTTTAAATAGAAGCTTTGCAACGTATAGAAAGCAAAATTACCTTCATTGATTCTCTAAAGTATTAGGTTAAGAAGTTAAGTTTTAGAATAGGCTTTATTCGACTGAACAAGGAGGCTCCGATCTAACAGAACCTTTCGGCATATCGAGCTCCCGTCTAGTTGTCAAGTAAACGTCGATAATTATTTATTTCACTACTACTATTCTTCCTGCAGATGCCATTTAAGGAGCGGCTAAGGGCCAAAAGATTAAGAAGAAATCGGGTAGCAACGCCCTTTCAACCAACCTCACCATTTCAAAGGTCGCCTGCCAGGCATGGAGATAATGTAAAAACCCTTATAAGACTGAAAGTGGTCGAAAAATTCTTAAAAAAGAAAACGCGATGGCCAGTGGAAAAGTTCCCAAAAAGGTTGTTTTCTCAATAGAATATGTTCAAAAATACTAAAAGATTCACACGTAGCAGTCAAAAGTTACAGAACAAAGCACTTATTAGGACCTTAGGTTTTTGGTCCCAGGCCATCGTGATAAACTGCTAGAATCTTCCTGGTAGTTTCAGGCCCGTATTCCAGAACAAGACTCAAGCATTGATCTTTACTTAAATAGAGTTAGAAAGGGGTGCCACTACTTATCGTATATAGCGTTCTAGAATAGGGACCTTAGACTCAAAACAATTGACTGTCATGGAGCAGGGCAACGATACTACGCCTAGTGGTCGTTGGAGCAGGCCCTAAGTCCAGCTGTGGATTGTCAAAGGCTGTTTGCTTAGGATTTAGCATTTGTCATTCCGTTTCTCTGCACGACTGTTAAGTTCATTACAATATAAATTCATTGTAGATCTTATCAATTTTAAAGCGAAGTTATATAACGTGTCAAATTTAATTTACATTTAAACGGTAAACAACAAAATATTGTACGCAATGAAACAGCGGTTTCAACAAAAGGCGATGTTTAAAATGCAATATGAAATGCAAATGCGCCCCAATTAACAATCATTCTTGAATATTGAATATGCGCTAATTGACACAATTTGGTTCATTTGATTATTGGAATGGGACTATGTTGATATTTTAATTTGAACCGATGTTTCATTTATAAATTATAAACTCCACTGCGAACACACTCATCTCACTAGCGTCGTTTCGAAGAATGATACGACATCAGAGTTACTTATTATGTGAAGGGTGTGTATGCTTTGGTCGTTCAGGCTCAGTGCGGATTGGCCGACTAAACAACCTTTAAATCTCTTCGCAGGCGTGCGCAGGTTTCCTCACGATTATTCCTTCTCCAAAAGAGGCGGATAAACGTTCCATATAATTTTAAAATTACATTAGTACGTGGCGAGATTTGAACCTGCCTGGAGATAAGAAGTCACACAATGAGCCACCGACGCTCCCCGGATCGAGGTTCGCCATCTCTTGTACTCAAATCCCACATACCATGATTCATACAATGATGTCAAAAATTTAATTGAACTTATAATTTAATTTATTTAGTTGTGTAGTGTAGTTACAATATTTTATTTTGTAAGGTTTTTAGTTTGATGTTAGTGTTTTCATATTGTAAGTTTGTTAAGTTTCTACTTTATTGAACTTCACAACGTAGCTAAAACAATAGCTGCCTACATTTGATTTGGTTAACATACCTACATCTTCTGGTTACACACAATGCACTACGCACGCCAATCATACTCGTTAATTAGGTCGTCGATTTAGGACTGCAGGATATTCCGATTGGGCTTTACAACATCATGTATGATCGAGCGATTTGATGTTTAAGTTATGAAGTGACCTACTAAACCAATTTGTGTGCATTTCGTCTACATTTGGTTGAAATTACGAATGAGTCGCGTCTACGAAACTTAAAGAGGTGTATGTCGTTCCTTAACCAGTTCAACCGATGACCTGATTAAGCTGGAGGTTAGGCTCCCTAGATCGGACCTCGTGGATGTCATTAGAATAGGCCATTCTACAGCAGTGGGCTCTCTAAGCTGTAGCCCTCGCAATCGGGAATGTGTGGATAGTCATAATTCCATTTTGGCGCAAAGTACATTGTGACTTGATGCTGAAATAGGCAGAAAATATGCGACGGTAAAGAATAAAACTCAAATTTATTTATATTTATTCAAATAAATCATTTACAAATACTTTTGGATCGTCAACAGTTATTTTATTTTAATGACTACCACCGGTTCGGAAAAAAGACTTAGTCCCAAAATAGGGATGTTCTCGTTTATAACTTTCGACTGCAACGTGCAAATTCTTTATTTTTTTTTAACAAATATATTCTTTTGAAAAGCCTTTTTCTTAACTGCCAGTTTCAGCTTCATATTTAGTGTCTTTTGACAGTCATAAGGACACTCGCATCATTATATGCGCGTAAATGCTAAGCAAAAGCTGCATTATTCAGTAAGGCCTGCAAAACATTACGCATTATGACTAATAATAAATTTGAACGAGAAGCAATGTTCTGTGTGCTACGTGATGCATGGAAGCTGATATTTTAGCATGTTTAATACAATTCTCTAGTTTTCACCGCCATTGGTAAAATACGATTCAAGGAAAGTAAGATTTAAGTACTAGGTGGTAGACTCGATACTGAGTCGTCTAGGTTATTACCTCCGTAGTGCCAGATATCATTCCCAGAAATAGGAGTGTTTTGCACTTCTGTGTATCGGGATGAGGGCATTGTAGCGAGTAGAATTACCGGCTATAAGATACCTTACATCTGTCGTCTCGGGTGACGGGCGCAGAACAGTGTTGACGGAAGTTATAATGAATACTGTTCGAAATTTCCTTCAACACAGCATCTGTCATGGTCACACGTATCACTTACCACTGTTCCTTCCACTTATGACATAAAAAAGCTCTCCATACAGACAATACAAGTTACCTTACACTTTGCCATAGCATTAAAATCAGATGAGTTTCAAGACAATCTCCTATCGTAAACTGGTCACATCCCACTGAACCTTGAGACATTATCGATCAAAACCCCGAGTACCTTTATATTCAATTTGAGAAATCGGATCGGCTGGCGAAAACGGGATCAAAGCAGGTAACTGAATATTTTGATGATCCTCCATGCTTTGTCAGCACGTTATACGATTCTAGGATTTTAGTATGGCCGTAAATCTCCTTGCTATTTGCCTAATAACCCACCCGCGCAACATTTTAGTTTAACTACGTATAAAATTGTAGATGATAAAATAATACGTTAGAAAATTTAATGGAATTTCCAGTTGCAAAATAAATTTCAAATATTCAAAAAGAAATAGAATTATAAAAATCATTGGTAACTTTCGTGTTTCGAGTCGAAGACTAAAACCTTGTTTATACCTATTCATAGAATTAACCTCTATCTATAGTGTTCTTACTGTGTTCTATTTAATTAGATAGCTATCATTATTAAAATAACTACATAGGTACTTACCTAATTTAAGTTATAAAATCTTATCTAAGATTTAAGTTACTTTACTTATTTGAAATTTTTTAATTGGTGCGCATATGTATGCTTTGATAATAAATTATGTAAGTACTACACACAAAGTTACATGCATGTGTTTAAACGAGATGAAAATACTTATTGGTCAATATTTTATGTTCATTTCGATGTGTCTATTGATTTTTATGTCAGGAATAACAAGGATCAGAATTACTTAACTAAAATAGACTAGGCAAACATTATCCATGGAAATTTGTAAATTACGTCATCTTTTTGTAACCTGATGGTGGTAAGTGATCTTTAGTTAGCAATCGTACTTAGGGTATAATTATTTTATTTCATGTGGACTATATGTTTAGTTGCTTACTTGTGAGAAAACTATGTACTTGACTTCCAAATAGTAAATAAATAATATCGCTAAAATAGTCTTATTAGAAACTTAATAGTTTCGTCTACCTTCCGGTTGGAAGTGATGAAATGCCGTCACAACAAAAGCTGTCTCACGAAATTCCTGCTTGAAGCTACTAATTAGAACACAATAGAATGTATGTTACTATCAAAATGTTTCAAGCAAGATTCTGAGGCTGCCGTCTCACGATCGCGGTTCAATGACCATAAAAAATATAAGCTACGAAGTTGAGTCATTACAATGTAGGTATCTATGACTTCTATAAATACTATAGTGACATTGAACATAGCATAAAGCCGTATTTTGAACTCCAATGTGATCATAGATAGGTCTTATATATCAATTAAATCATTGTTTCTTGTCTAAGAGTAGCATGCATAAAAATTAACAGACAAATTGATATAAACGAACAAGCAACTTGTCTACATATATCGGTTAACTATATATCACAGAATTATGTAAATCAAACCGGATTAAGTAGCAATGAAATTGTAATATATACAAATTTTGAATTCCAATTCAATGAATGAGCCAAGCAAAACTTTACTGATCATGCGCGGTAGGATGTAAACAAACCCGAAGTTTCTAAAAGTTTACTTGTAACTTAAACACATACCTTTTGGGAAAAATGCAGCTGTCCTTAGTTCAAAACTCCGCTAACAAGACACAATCCACTTGGATTCACAACATTCCTAAAAAACACTCACTTGAAAACTAGTAGCTTCACTCACACTATCGTCGGCGCACTTTTTGAGTGAAAATTTTCACAATACACAATAAAAACTCACTTGAAATCACAATAGAAGTCTAATTTATCACTTTACAACTTGTTTTTCAGTAAATTATAACAATAAACACCGTAAAAACTTTAAAATCCGCCGTAAACAATCAGAGCAACACACGGCACGCGACGGCCATCTTCCGCCAACGCGTAGTTTGAGGTTATTTGCACCAGAGGGCGCTACTAGACATCATAATTCTCCCTAAAATGTTAGCACAGAGGTTTTTGTAAATAATTAATATAGAAGTCAATATTAATTATTCCATTGTGACTTTAAATTTTAGAAGGATAAATAAATGACTTAGATTTTCCGAGCGGCAACAAGTAATAATACCATAACAAAAGCATTATATCTAAAATGGTAATATTTTAGTGACTAGTTATTGAGTTCGGCTAATTTCATTTTTATTTTGAGAATGACCGACATTGAAAGTTTTGTTATTTCAACATGTGTTTTAAAGTTAAAACCACAGTCAGATTTCCAAAAGATATAATTGTTTTGCCTTAATAATACTGCTGAAGCTCAAGCTGTCAAGGTGGTCCTCAAATGTTTCAACACAGGGCTACACATACCTCACTTAATTATTTTCAGTAAAAAGATATGACAAAATCGTTTTGTGTTTTATCTTAAAAAATATTAATTATTTGTTTTTTAGCTTAGTATGGCAGCATTAATGTCATCGTGTTAAATAAAAAAAGCAATGTCACTGTCAAACGTAAAGCTTTCCTGTATAAAAGTAAACTTCATACAATCTAAGCTTTTATATATAAAATATTTTAAATGCAAAGAATTAGGTTGTACCTATGTTGTAATTTATCTGGTATTTTTCAGAGTATATTATTTATATCTTCATTTACTTTTTGGTGGTGTCCATCCTGAATTCTGTGTGTCAACATTTTTAGTTTTAAACTAGCTTACAAAATATGTACTGATCTGATTACAGTTTTTAATTTCTGTACTGTTATTATTTGGCATATATGCACTGAGATGATACTAGCCTAATATGGAAAGTTTTTTTGTGCATTAGTTATTATTTTCATCTTTCTTTCGGCACACTGAGCTGTGGGAAAAAAAACTTAGTAGATAGTTAAAATATATTTATAGCAATGCTTTTAAAATGGTGATTTCTATCTACAATTCTATCGCCTAAGTGTTACTTTGCATAAAGTGAGAACTGTGAATACTGGGGACAGATATATCCCTTAGGCACAAATAATTTGCAATAATATATGTCTGAAGTCCTGGCTGCAAAGGAGTTTATCCATCCACCAGAGGTCTCAGGCCACACATAGTTACATATTTTTTTACAACCTAATAATACAAATAATTAAACTAATAATGAAGTAAAATCCATCATGAAAAAAATTATATTGTATGGCTTATGAAATTTCAACGCACAAGACAAAAACAGATAAATAACTAATAGTTTTGTGAATATCCACCTGCACTAACACCAAATTCCCTAACACCAAATTGCTCATTAAACTTATTATGGTGTATGTAGTTACAGTAGCAAGATCTCATCTTTCATCCTGAAAATGCTGTACCAAATTACCGGTAATAGTTGAAGAAATGTGTAGCATAGATAGTTTGTATTTTTAGGCTTTCTAACTTTTATGTGGGTTTTCTATACATTGAATTGGTACTCAAAAAATTTCACTTGTGGCTGCGGAACCTTCCTGGGACTTGTCCGGCTCGCACTTGGCCAATATTTTTATTATGTTGAGTGGTATTACAATGATCAATTCTAGCATAGGTCAAATTGGTAATTAAAATCATAATCAATTAATGTGAATCATTGGAGAAATATGGAGTAGCAAATTCCAGCTATGCCTATCGGTAGCAATGACTGGAAAACATCATCTACCTTACCAGCGAAGATAAAGAAGATATCGCTCTGAAACGTGGCCATCTTTAATTATTTTTAAGGTACTTATGAGGGTAGAAAGGAGTATACAGCTCAACCGATGGTAAGTCACCATGGATACTTGCAAGACCAGAGGTCCTAGAAATGCGTGGAATTACAAATAATCCTGGGTGTCTTGTTGCTCATGAAAAAACAGAATATCAAATTAAATCGGTTTTGCCGAAACCACGATCCAAAGCCGGCGAAGACCGTTCAGTTATCAGTGATTTAATAATGCACACAAGCGAAAAATGAAAGCAACAAAATATTTTTAATATGCAAATGGAGCGTACAGTGCAAACAGTGGGAATATATTTGTGTATCAGGAATAGGAAATTAAATATGCCGAGCTGTTACGTCGGCACGTTTTTTGTATGAAACATATCTGATAGATATCGGGATAAACTGGCTATTATTCATCGGGTTGTAACAAAAAAGCGCAGTGAATTTTAACGCGTAATGTAAAACACAATACCAGGTTCGGGTTACCCCAGGGCAATATTTTGGGACCCGGTTTGTTTACCATTTTCAGTAGCGAATATTGTACTTTTACTTAGTTTAGTTGTAATAATAACGATCCGATTCCGATATTTTAAAATCAATGACTTCCTTCTTACGTTTTCAATTAGGTTTTGGGATTCCAGTCCAGAATGCTAGTCTGGCATTTTTACCCAGTCTTTGGATGTAGGTAGTTTATAATCGGAGGTTGTACTGTGGTTGTACTCAAGCCAACTAAGGACTAGGTGGAAAGCTAGACATTGCGTGTTCCAGACCTGCCCAACGTAGTACTAGGAAATTAATACCTAAATAATAATAGGAATATTAATACCTACCGCGATTCAAACAAGGACATTGTAGCTAGTAAAATTTCTGGGTTTAAAATCTGCGTCGTCTTGAGTGACAGTATACACCACAGATTTCCCAATACAGGAGATGGGGCAAGCCGCGTTTAAAGTGCGACAAATGTAAGCTCAACGTGCATACACTGGCTGCCAGTTTACGCTCTGTGAGACGAGTCAAGACGCACGAATATTAGAAGAAATTACCGTTTTTTTCCAAATGCCATCCTGTGCAATTGTAACATGCCATCATCGCAATAAATCAGTAAATTTACCAAGAAATATAATAAATTTTCACAGGTAAGAACCGAATAGAAATTGCGACACTGGGACTGCCTATAAACGTGGCGGCTTGTCCAGTCTAATGTATATTCTGATGTCTGTGGTATACACCAACGACAACACAGGCTAGTGGTCGTTGATGTACACGGAATGAAATCAGTGGTGGGCCAATACCTAAATTCTATTTGATGTGGGCCAGATATATTTTGATGGATGTCTCAAGAGGACAGATTTTAATGAAGGAAAAAAGTAATTCATTCATAAAAATGCAAACTTCCCGTTGTAATTATTTTACATTATTCAGTTTGTTAAAAACTAATGTGGAAGCTAGGTTAGTATTGCCAAATACTTGCTAGCTAATTTAATAATTATTAATTACAAGTTAAGGTGAGTCATTATATCTATGTGTGCGTTATGCGACACGAATAAAAAAAATCTTAAACTAAATTGCTTAAACTTAGCATATTATGCATACAAACAAGTTTGGAGTTGAAGGTCATAGACAACACCACCCGGCACCCATTCAATAAAATTGGACAAGCAAAAAAAAACCCTAAAGTTAAAAATCTTAATTAAGATCAGCATTCAATTAAAACTCGATTCATTCAGGATTGGAATTACATACCGTAACGTCACTCATTTAAAACTTCCCGAATCCGGTGGGCTTCCTACATCGAAAATTATGGGGCCAGTGGCAGAATAAGTTATTTGGAGTTCCTTGTTACATTTTATCTGGACACGTTTTTTTAATTTTAAATCATTTAATCAAAAAAGTCGTCCATTCTGAGACTTTTTCAATTTCTTTATAAACATTATTAAAATTACTTTGAGATATCCAAATCCCGCCACGAACCAATGTGTTTTTGAATTTTCGAAATTATAAGTCCCACGCTCTTACGGTGAAGGAAAATCGTGAGGAAACCTGCGCACGCCTGCGAAGTGATCCAAAGGTTGTGCGTGAAGTCGTCCAACCCGCATTGGGTCCGCGCGGACGACTAAGGCCTAATCACCCGTGTATACGTAGGCTCGTGAGTCTTGCCTCACGGTGGGAACGTTTAATGAGCTGATGATGATCCATAAAAAGCTCTAGCGATGTCATCATATTGTGACTATGTTGACATCTAACTATGACGAATAGCTTTCTAATTTAAAATATCCAACGGTCAGGTACCTAAGATTTTGTCCAAGTACCTATCATTTTTAGTTAGTGTCGTACGGAATATTATTTCTTCATGATTTGCTTGTATTCGAGAATAAAATAATAAAAATTCATTATTTTAAATAATACAATTATAATGACAATTGACGATTCAAAAGTATCTATCTGTAACAGATTTATTTGAATAAATTTTTTCTTTCTTTCTGTACCACCAGCAGTTTCAACTTTCGTAACACAGACGGATTTGAGGTAGTTTTTAATAATAATAAATAAATATCCACTGACATTCACACAGCGCCATCTAGTCCCAAGTTAAGCGTGAAGCCTGTTTCATGGATACTAAACATCGGATAAACCTACTTACATACTTTTTTTTTGTAAAAATATACTTATTATGCATAAAAACATCCAGACCAATACAAACAGACATGTTTATGTACACAAATGTTTGTACTGCCCGGGGATCAAACCTGAAACACTTGGTGTAGTAGCCGACATCTCAACCATTACACCTTATGGGTCGTCAATAGTTTTAGGGCACCCATCCGATATTTGGCCATTATGATAGTTGTAAAGTCTAAGTAACAAAATGTAATGAATCGTAAATCCGTGTAAACATTACTCACCTTCCATTATACTAAACGTAATTTATTACAATCAATACAGTTATTAGATGCCATAAATTATTCAGCAAACACTGCCTACGCCCATTTGACGTTAGATAAACACGCTTATTTTCATGTTCTTGGAAAATAACAATATGGAAGACGAGATGCCGAGGCAATAAGATAATATTTTAACTTTGTTCCTTAGCAAAAGCACAGATTATATATGCAAAAGCTAACGGAGTTTCCTAATAATGTTTTGGATTCTAAACTTACAACACAACCCACTATTTACATATAGAAGGGTATTACCTACATTTGGGTATATTATTATTAGATGAGCGTCAGTGGCTCATTCGACTGGACTGTTGCCTTCTGATCTGAAGGGTGTAGGTTCAACTCCCTCAATGTGTTTTATGACGAAATTATATGAACGTTATCTGATGCTCTTACGGCGAAGGAAAATGTCGCGAAGATACCTGAGCACGCCTACAAACATTTTCAAAGATTCTGCATGAAGTTGGCCAATCCGTACTGGGCCCGCATGGACGATTAAGGCCTACACCCGTACGGGTAGTCTCGTGCCCCTCGGTGGGTGGGCGTATTTTAATGAGACTATGATGACCATATTGTTTGTATATAAGACCTGTATAAGTTACGGCCAAATAATTAATAAACTCTCCAATTTTGAACATTGTCCCATGATTAAATATATCATTACTATTTTTAACCATTATCATTAAATTTGTAACGGAATACCAAAACAGTTGGATTGCAAAATGTCGTAATGTCTAGTAAATTAGCAATAGATTTTCGTATTTGCCTACCGATAAAGATAAAATAAAATGCAAAATGGGGGAGACCTATGTCCAGCAGTGGACTGCAATAGGTTGAAGAGGAGAAAGATAAAATAAACAAATACCTATGTACAATGATGTTAAAAGTATTGATTCGTGATATGCTCACAAAACAACTGGAAAAGTGTTCCGAATGAAGCGACAGCATACACATATTACGTACATTTACCTAAACAAAGAGCCTACAATTGTATTCTCTTTGGCGGTTCGTTTTTGAGGCATGGGCGGCGTATCTATCTTTATGTACAGAATATCATTGCCTATGTAGTATTAAATGATTCCTTAAGTTTAAACAACATTTATGGATAGATTAAATCTTAGTGTTACAATATGACTGTTTCCCGCGTACAATGCTAATGTCAAGAGAGCGATATTAATCTTCAATTGATTAGGGATGGGTAGCGTTGGTCGTTTGTTTTCCCTCTAACAGTAGATATATACATAAACGTAAATACTCGTAACGTAATAGTCATAATCCTCTTCCAAGATACGAAACTAAGCCGGAGAAGGGGCCCCCTTGGGTGCCCCTGAAAACGTAGCTCTTCCTGCTTAAATACAAACCGGAGTAATTAATTCCCCCACGGGATCGTCGTATATGATTTAGGCAAGTATCACAGTTTTATTTACTGTAAAATTGTGTAATTCATGAAGTCTGAGATTTCCATAAAGTAGTTTTTCAAACACCATCATAACCTAATAAAAAAAGCAGAAATTATGAGGAAAATACTAAGATACTTTGAAAATATAAAGTTTAAAATCATCATCATCATCAGCTCATTAAACGTCCCCACGAGGGGCACGAGCCTACCCGTATAGGTGATTAGCCTTAGACGTCCAGGGCCCAGTGCGGATTGGACGACACACAACCTTCGAATCTCTTCGCAGCGTGCATGAAGGTTTCCTCACGATGTTTTCCTTCACCGTAAGAGCGTCGGATAACGTACATATATTTTTCGAAAATTCGAAAATACATTGGTACGTGTCGGGATTTGAACCTCAGCCCTCCCGGTAGGAAGGCGACAGTCCACACCACTGAGCCACCGACGCTCTTAGTTTAAAATAAATATAACGAATTATATAGGAAAATTAATTAGTTATGTAAACTTGTAGCAACGCATCTTGTAGGTCCTTTGGTGTTGCAAATGTCCATGGGCGGCAGTATTCACTTTCCATCAGGTGATCTGTCTGCTCGTTTGCCCCCTATACTATAAAAATAAACTTAATTACCAACACAAAGCGCCAACACCAAAACTTGAGCAATATCCATCACAAATGTTTCAAAGAAATTGTTGTCGCAGGCGGTTGATCATCAAACAAGGATTAATCTTGATCGCGAGCCGGAATTAGACCTGTACATGAAGGTATCATCAAAAGGAGTATACATGCCTTTTAATAAATATTCAAGGATCGCTTTAGGTGAAGCAGTAGTAGCCGATAGAGCGGACGGACGAGTTGTCGCAAGCTAGGTAAAAGTCCTTACGGTACATAATGCGATGACGTTATTTTGCATGCCAGAGGAGTACTAATATATCTGGGCCAACGGTGGATCCAGGGGGATGTCATGGGGGTCATGACCCCACCCTGAGCTATTTTTAAGTACTATACTACATTTAACGTACATTAACAAAATACCTTATAAGTTCTTAACTTGACTACTACTATGTGACCTCCTCCTGGCGCCAAACCTGGATCCGCCCTTGTATCTGACACAACCCATTTCCAGTTGGAGTTTACTAAAAAAAGATTGTAGTCTCTATTATTCAGGCAAGTGCGACTCGTACGCAATATCTGCGATAAAGACTTCTGGATGCGAAGTGTTTTTGAGGTTTTTCATAAAATATCGTATTATCATAATTTTAGCTATACGTAAGTGCTAAATATACCTACCTACTGTTAAAATGTGACGTCACAAGTTCACTACAATTGCGTTCATTGGTTTGGCTCTTTCTAGATGTCCTAGAAATCGAGAAACTAATATCTGAAACGCAGTAAATCAGTCATACTTATAAGCAGCAGATAGAATTCAGTGAGCATTATTTTCACGTTTCCCGCTAATATTCTGTTAACGCGCTGAAATATTGTACAATGAGTTATAATTCTGTGAGACATATAAATCACGCTCTGGCGGTAATGTCTACCGTGGATACGTTGGATTAGTGTGGATATGCTCTTAAAAAAAAGTCTTACTTCGATAGATGCCACTTACCGAGACCGTTAGAGTAGACGAGCAGTGGTTGAAGCTTTTTAACAGTATGGTTAGGACGCCCTCGTGTGACTGATGATTTGCGGGAGATTGCGAGTGGAGCTAAGAACAGAATTGAGGAGGGCTTAGATATGTCACACGAAATGAGATAGATCTATTATCTGCAGTGAAAAACCATAAGTTAAAGATAGAGCAAGATATTTTCTATGTTATAATGTGAACGTACGGTATGTTTCACGCAAGTCAATAAAAGTGCAGTGTTCAAGGAAGTCATTAGCTAAAGAGAGTCATTAAAATTATAATTTTCTAAATCAACGTTTCCAGTCCTTCTTTCCTGCATTTGTTTTCTGTCAAACCAGATTAATTCTCCTTTTAAACTTTTGTTGGTTTTGTTTTTTATCATCTATAGGCAGACATTTGGCCGCCATCTCATCTGATGTAAGTGATGATGCGGTGAGATGGATCATGCCTGCCTAGAAACAGCACTCTGGCCTTGAAGACGGCCAGGTTGTAATGATCGGGGAACACAAAAGGAGGCAAAGAGTTCCATTCCTTTGCGGTGCGAATGGAACTCTTTGCCTTTGTGATTACTTCTATAACAACAGTCCTTGTGTTTTCGGTAACTTTCAAAATATATATTCATCATCAGCTCATTAAACGTCCCCACCGAGGGGCACGAGCCTACCCGTATAGGGTGATTAGGCCTTAGTCGTCCACGCGGGCCCAGTGCGGATTGGACGACTTCACACACAACCTTCGAATCTTCGCAGGCGTGCATGAAGGTTTCTCACGATGTTTTCCTTCACCGTAAGAGCGTCGGATAACGTACATATATTTTTCGAAAATTCGAAAATACATTGGTACGTGTCGGGATTTGAACCTCAGCCCTCCCGGTAGGAAGGCGACAGTCCACACCACTGAGCCACCGACGCTCTATATATATATTACATTATATTAATCTTATAATTTAAGTACTGTGCCCAAGTATATAAACACTGTCAACGCAAGCGTATCCACACTATGCCGCCCCCGTATCACAAAATACATTTCCTTCGGGCGGCACATTGCGTCTTAAGATATATGCGGAGGTATACTCATATAAATCTGTCGTTTGTTTCCCCAAAAATGTATTTTTTTAATTCCCCCTTTTCAAAGGGGATTGTACGTGGATTTTTTTACTTTTGCAAACAGCCATTATTTTAATGCTGAATTGCTCCATTTGAATTTTTATTTGCGTCTACATTATTGTTTTAGTGTCCGCCAAATGGTCGTAATGTTCCTTACGACTGTCTGTTGGGGTTCGAAGACCTGAAGAATAATGGTAGAATTTATTTGAAAAAAATAAATAAACTGTTTTGAATTTATGCTGCATCATCATTAGTCTTTATCGTCCTACTGCAGGGAACAGATCCTTTCACACATATAGCATAGGAGATTGGGCTGTAACCCAACACACAAAGCGGTTTGTTGGGTGCTGTCGACTACAATATAACCTTCAATGAGAATATAGCCCGGACTGACGACCTAATGTGCCCGCCGAATTATTTTTCTTATCGGACAATTATGTGATGAAATATAGCATTAGCAAATTGAGGGCTTCTATGTAGATAATAATAAGGTTAAGATTATTAGGTAATCATGTTTTGAGATATTTACATTTACACATTAGTTCATGATACATAATTATGCTATTTATTTAGACTAATTGCTTAAATAGGTTGCTGCCAAAATACATTTAGTAAGATCTTTACTACCAAATAGCCCACCAAAAACTACTGGGTCAAAAACATAAAACACATTCTAGCAACAAATAAATCCGACCTTAACGCAATACATTGACAGATGTAATCCAATAAAACCTAAAAAGAAAATAGTGGGATTGTGCGGCAGACAAATCAAAAGTTCTACTTAGTAGGTTAACAGTAAATCAAGTTTATTCGCTCATTTGCTTTAAGAGCCGTGTGGTCAATGTCCGAATTGAGCTTGTTACAAACTACCCGCTGGGATCAGGGAGCACGCGTAATGTGTCGACTTGGCAAGAAGTTCTTAATATCTGTTATTTAGGTATATTTTTCTGTATATAAGTATATTCGGTATCCTAATTTTGTGTACTGCAAATGGTTTATGGCCTCATGCGCCAATTAAGCTTATAAACGTTTTTTTTGTATGGCGAGTCGAAGTTAATCTAACAATAAATAGCTGTAAGAACGACCACATACTATAAATAAAAATGAAGACCTCCTTCATGGCATATATATCAAATGAATGGCCTTATGATGGTTCAACTGTGGGGAATCGATACACAACAACAAATCTATTGTCAGATGTCTCCTGGCTGGAACAGAAAAAGGATTACGGAAATAAATGTATTTTTTGTATTACGAAAAGGACGAATGATTCTACGAAGTCAAATTAATTTTCCAATCTTTAGGTATGTTATTATGGTACAAACTTCAAATAGTGAGTTAAAAAAAAACGCTTTTGAAATCTAACCAATTGTGTGCATGAACATGTCTGTTTGTATTGGTCTAGGTGTTTTCTATGTATAATATGTATGTATTTACAAAAATATATTATTATGTTTTCCGTTGTTTAGTACCCATACTACAGGCTTCAAACTTGGGGCTAGATGGCGCTGTGTGAATGACAGTGTATATTTATTTTTAATCATATTTACCCTAAGTCCATAGTTTACACAGTAGCGATAATTTTACGAGGTTCGCGTAAACGTAACTTATATGTGTGAGTCGCCCGCGATTTCAGAGGAAGGGCTCCATTCTTTGCGAGAAATTGTTTTCATTTGCTTATTCATATGCCCGCAATCATATTGATACGGCCCGTTTGTAGATTTAGTTTGGGACTTCTGATTGCCTAATTGCCAACTTTATTTATATTAGGTTTTATTGGATCTTTGACTACAAATGTAGTGTTACGCTTGAGGCACACTTCTTACTTTTAATATAATAATTCTTCATGCGGTATGTATTCGAAACTCAATTTAAAAATTCTATTTTTTATCTTTAAATTAAAAAAATATACATTTTTAAATAAAGTAATTCCGAATTATAATTCCGATCGTATAGAATGTTTGTTTGTTTTCACCAACCAGTTTTAAATTAAATTATGGTAATGTTACTTGTATTTGGAATATGGTAGAACTAATGCTTTTCACGTGGTATTCCAAAATTTCCAAATTCAATTAGAATTATAGTTATCATATTATTATTATTTTAGTTATCATATTATTTTATTTAGTTATAATATTTTATTTTTAAGGTTTTTAGTTTGTTGTTAGTGTTTTTATATTGTAAGTTTATTTCAATATTTGAATTTTAATCTTTAATTTTATTTAAGAAAAAAAATGTTCAATCAATTAAAAGTATAATTCCGTTTTTCACATACAACATTGTTAAGTAAGAATACTTCTCAATACACCAGCCAGTATCAAATGACAAAATGGCATACAAGGGTTAATTGCCTACCAAACTTTCCCCATATAACTCCAGAGCATGAGTAATCAGGTTTATCTGCGACCGGTAATAGCCTGAGCGCAGGAAACAGAATTGTTGATAGGAAACATTTGTAGCTAAATGTCAGCCGGATCTCGCCAATGTGCCCGGAAGGTTGCAGTTTGACTCCCGTTTAGAGTCGCATTGGTTGTAAATTACGTATAGAATTCTTGTACGATGAGACTAGCGTTGTCAGGTCAGATTTGTTTAAAATCAGTACTAATGTCAAAATCACAGATTTCCCAATACAAGAGATGGGGCGAGCCGCGTTTAAAGTGCGACAAATGTAAGCCCAACGGGCATACACTGGCTGCCAGTTCACGCTCTGTTACAGTCGAGTCAAGACGCACGAATATGCCGTATAATATTATATTTCCAAAATGTTATCCTGTGCAATTGTAACATGCCATTATGGCAATGAATCAGTAAATTTACCAAGTAATAGAATAACTTTTTACAGGTAAAAACCGAAAAGCAATTGCGACACTGGGACTGCCTATAAACTTGGCGGCTCGTCCAGTCTAATTGTATATTCGGATGTCTGTGGTCAAAATAATCGGTATTTAAGGTTGCAGATCGGGACAGTTAAGAAAACAGTGATGTGGGGACGCTGATGTTTTTTTATGTTATAAAAAACGAGGCAGATAGTCACCTGATGAAAAGTGATCATCTCCGCCTATGAACAACGGCAACACCAGAAGTGTCACCGGTGCGTTGCTTGCCTTAAATGATGTGTCATTTTGAATTTGACAGTGATGTAATTAGTAAAAATTAAGTAGCTTAAACATCTTTTTTTATGAAGGATGTTTTCGAAACGTTGATCGGGACACCTGGCAACACTAGCTGAGACTGTTTTCATTCATAAATAATAGTTGTTATTATGATCAATTTAAAGCAAACGAACACAAAATGTCTGGTACTGTAAATAAATTTTCATTTCATTTGGGTTTGCTTTTTTAAAAAATATTATGAAGAAATATGCCACCTACCTGATAAACTTGCTGAGAACAGGTGCAGTGTTGAAGGAAACCAATAAGTAGCTACTGATGTGAGGACGTTTAATGAGCTGATGATGATGACGATGACGAATATAATTTATATTTGAATTTCAATAGCTCTTAAATTAAATAACATAAAATAATAATTTTGGTAGTTTTTTTATACTTATGCCAGTAATACAAAACACAAATATAGACACATACCTTCATAAATACATACCATGCACACAACTGTATTTGTACGTTACTTACGAGTATATGTAAGTCATCATCATGATCATCTAATAACGTCCCACTTTAGGGACAGTCTTTACCACATAGCATGAGTATACATTAAAGCTATGCTATTAGTTGAAGCGTTAATATCAAATAGATAAATACATATTTATAAAACATATCCACTGATATTCACACAGCGCCATCTACCCCTATTTTCAGCGAAGAGTTTGTAGATACTAAGCAACTGATAAACATATACATTTTTTTTGTAATACATACATAATTTAAATAGAAAACGCTCAGACCATTACAAACAGATATGTTCATGCACACAAATGTTTGTACTGCCCGGGGATTGAACCCGGAACCCTTGGTGTAATAGCCGATGTCACTTTTAATTTCTTTGTTCATACGGTGTAGTACTGGGTGCAGTTCCAAGAACACCATTAGGCGTTACACATAGCGTGAAGAAAGATAAACAAATTACAGCTGCACTATTACACACAGTTTGTCATTGAAATCGCAATCTGTGCCAACCATAGACGAAGTTGTGCCGTTAAAGAATCTGGCGCAAGTGACAGAAGACCACAGATCATGACTTTTACGCCAACATTCGCGCCTTTTTAGCTGACGTTTTACATTTCATGGTGGGATTGTACAAACTTAAAAAAAGATCATTTTTATTACCTATATTAACAAAAATACTGTGTTTAGACTAAATAAAGATTACGTACCTACATCCCTTGCTCTCTTTAACCTATCACAGTCCACCGCTGGACATAGACCTCTCCCATTTGCCAGTTCTCCCGGTTCAAATCTTTTCTCATCAAACCTCCATCAATCTTTCGCAAGTTGTCGGTCCATCGAGACAGAGGGCGACCTAGGCTACACTTACGAAGACGCGGTCTCCACTATAAAACTCATTTGCTCCAATCTGCTGCGTGATCGGCCTATTTCCACTTCAACGTGCTGAGCCGAAGCGCTATGTCGGTAATTTTAGCTCTTACACGAATAATATAATATCTGATTTTATCGTATATAAATTGAGTGATTTTAAAGTTGTGAACTCATCCCGCATTTAGTGTCTATATATCAGCTGCGTATGTTCGTTCGAGCAGTTCGAGCTTTGAGTTATTGTACGCGGCTAAATTCGCGTCAGTTGGGCAGAATTCTTATTCATAATCACGTCACTCGTACTAGGCAGTTTTATCGCTAAAGAGCAACATCCGCTAGAGAACCAGACTACACATCGACAACTTTATTTTGAGATTTTGGCCGTGCAAAAACTTTTTTTAATGCCTATTCCCGCGTTAATCACGCTTCAGCTTGTGCCATACACACATTTGGGACAGTCATTATCGCGCGTTATCCCACCAAACGGGAGATGGAAATATTCCCGGTAAACACGAAACTTTGTTCTTCCCTAATGATCTTCTATTGTTACGGTGTCCAGTTTTATCCGATATTTTGTTCGATGTATTTGTTACGTTTGCTTTGTTTGTGGTTCTGTAGTCGGGGTTGGTAACGACTGGTATAGAAGCGGCCATTTTGTTAAGCTGTCAGGGGGATTACCGTCATTTCTCAAAATAGAATTACTGTAATGTTACTTCACCATTTTTGTACCATAAAAAGTGAAATTTCAAAATTACACTGTTTTAAAAGATAGCGGATGATATACTAAAAATGAAAAAATATTTATTTAGCCCAAATATACGACTTTATTTCGTCGAATGCTAGAGTTAACCTTTAATATAAACTACATTTAAAGTAATTTGCAAAAAAGTAAGTTTTTTTGCAAAATTTAGTAACACTTATATGGCAATAGGCTGGACACGCCACGAAGTAGGATGCATGGTGCAAATAGCTAGTAGATCGGAGACTGTGGGGAGAAACCTCAGAGTGAAACGCAACGGAATGAAACATCTGATTTTATACTTTAATCGGGACATTTAGCGTCCCGATCGGGACGCATCCTCAGACCTGAAAATCGGGACGTCCCGCACAAATCGTGACGCCTTCAACACTAGTCACTGCTCGATCTCCCTATAACTATGCTGTTTGGGACGGCCTGTGCGCTGCAGTGGGTCATTATATTTACAAGAAATCATTAACACACATAATAAAACTAAAGTTTAAAAATAAGGTTATACAATTATCAAGATGTCACTCAGATCGACAGCGGTCGTGGCGCGCCCCAAACATTTAGACTTAAACTATTTAGAATAAGACGTTTCTTGGGAACCATTCTAGTTTACAACTACCAAGATTCGGATTGTTTGCCGAATTGAATCTTCGCAACCCCGTTTACCAAATAACTGGTTGAAACATTACCACGATGATATACTTAGCTGGCAATTCAAACTAAAATTGGATCTTGGAACTTAGTTATAACTTAATGGAATTTTAAACAAGGTTAAGATTAACTGAAACTTGGTGTTAGTGCGTGTTTCTTTATAACATTTTGTTTTTGCTTTTCACTTAATTTTAGTTCTTTAATGGACAACACTGCTGTAAAGTTTTGGATATTTAGGTTTTTTTATGTTATGTGTACAGGACAGTCAGGACGCTCACCTGATGGTAAATGATACGCCTAACCATGACAGAGCAGCATTGAAGGAGACCAACAACTGATAGTCAGTTATTATTCTTTAGTTAAGTCTCTTATACCCGGTAATTTCACCAGCTTGACAAGAAGAATTATTAATTGAGTTGCCCAGTGCAGTGTCTGATTAGGGCCATTACAAGTGCCCTGACCTGGGTTAGTTGGTAAGAGATACAACCCATTCATTTATGCCCGTAACAAAAAGCAAAGAGTACGCTGCCGGCCTACTAAAAGGGAGAATTAAGGAAATATAAGGCGGAGAAGAGCTTCCAGCCTTATTTGCCATTCTTTCGCGTATATTTTATACGACATAGATATATGACTTGCATTATATAGTACCTGAAATGTTTACTCTCTCTATAAACATATAAAAAACCATATCTAGTCCTTCTATTTTAGTAGTTTCATGTTGTGTCAACCGCAGTCTTGTCCAATAAAGTTGCTGCAGCTCCTCCAGCATCCTCCATTCCTTTTAATCGGTTCTCAATATCTAATAACGTCTCATCTTTTGTTTCCGGAAGGATAACATACAACACTATCAAGCACACTATTAAACAACTGTCGTATACTAAGTATGTTCCACCCAATCCGATTGTCTCCATTAAAACCGGTGTCAATTTCAGTACAACTCCATAGGACGATGTGAAAATCACTCCGTTCACTGAACAAGCTAATCCTTTTACATCCAGAGGAAATATTTCACTCATTATCACAAAACAAATTGGACTTAATCCGATATGTGCTATAAAATTTGTGAACAGTATTAAACTAGGCGCTAAGAAAGGCATTAAGTACAATATGCCGTGAGATTTTAAATACAAAATAGTACCCAAAACGAATAGACATATAAGAGTTAGACATCCAAATGAAAATAGTAGTTGTCGTCTCTTTACATATTTCACGGCAATGCAAGACAAAAGTAAAGCTGTTAATACTAAACTATCGGATAAGACTGAAATGTATATTGCCGTTGTTGAACTCCCAGTTAACTCTGTCATGATTTGCACAACGTACGCTTTAAAATAATTACGGCCAGCAACATCAACCATTACTGTCAATACAGCAACAATCAATACTGATTTTTTAAAATCAGACCTTACCATCTGCTTTAATATACGTTGCAACGTAGTTTTTCCTTCTGCTTTCTTTATCTCCCTGATTTTGCACTGGCTTGAAATGAGCTCTGCTAATTCTTCGCTCCTCGATCTGGTTCCGTTTAACCAGAGAAAGATTTCTCGCACTCATCGTACCGTCCTCGCATTGCCAGAAAGAACGGCGATTCTAGCCAGAACAGGGTCAAAATTGCAGAAAGTACTGGCCATATTATTGCACTGCCCTCGATTTGTCGCCACGTGAACCATAAAGCAAGAGTGTGACAGAGAAGAGTTCCGATTGAGAGGGAGAACTTCTGGATCGTGGTGAAGTAGCCTCTTCTGCGAGGATGTGCGTATTCGCCGATAAATATAACATTGGCATAAATGCCGCCGAGGGACACGCCTTGAATGATTCTAGCTATGAATAACATTGTGACCGACTGAGCGTAGTTGAGGAGTATCCAGCCGATGATCATAACAAGATTCTTCACGATGTGGACGATTCTCCTGCCGTATAGCTGCATTATTGGCGATAGCAACATGAATCCGACCAATCCACTGAGGCCGATTACTGATGCTGTAAAATAAAAGGATTGTTAATAGAACGCTTTGACCCAAAAAAGGGATATTCCTGTGCATTTAGTTTTAGAAAGTGTAGCTTTAAATTAATTCACAATTCGTGAAATGAAATGCGGATTGGTTGGTGTTAACGACTTCCATCCTCAGATTGTATCCAGAATAAACGGCTTAACATGACCTCCAAAGTATGAAATCATCTTTCCTTTGAGACAATCAAAGGATTTAGCCTAAACAAACTGTAAAAAAGCACAAAATGAGACTCTAACTACGCGGCCTCTTCGCGGGATTGAAACCCACGGACTACAGATCACGCTATCAAAACTCAACGAAGGTCTTTGTATATTTGTATAAATAGGTTCATTATTATTACAGCCTAATATGTCCACTGCTGAACGAAGGTCTTCCCTAATGATTTTCACGCGGGGCCGATCCCTATCAATTGTTATCCATCTGCTACCCGCCATCTAAACCAGGTCATACATCCATCAGGTTGGGGGTTGGCCTACGCTTCGTTTCCTGTTATGTCGACACCACACTTTATCAATATTCAATAATAATTATATTAAATGACTATTCAACAATAGGTATCTGTAAGAGATTTATTTCTTCTTATTATTATGAAGATATTTTGCTATGTTTATTTTTTATAGTCAGATTTTGTATAAAATATAAAAACTAAAGGTGAACTTAAATAAATAAAAATAAAACAACAGAAAATTGGCTTACCCAGCCAGGATGTTTCTGCTGGTGTGGCACTTATATCATTTGACGTGTTGTGCGGATTCAAGATGGCCGGGTTAAGTACTGAGGGGAAAGCTAGCAGGATCCCATTGCTCATTGACTGTATCATGATAGCGAACAGGATAAACGCCTGGAACAACCAAAAGGATATAAGTGAGAGCGTCGGTGGCTCAATGATGTGGACTGTTGCCCTCCTACCGGGGGGCTTCAAAATCCCGCTACGTACACATGTGTTTTCGAATTTTCGAAATTGTACGGTATCTGATGCTCTTACGTTGAAGGAAAACATCGCGAGGAAACCTGCGCACGCCTGCGAAGCGATTCAAAGGTTGTGCGTGAAGTCGTCCAACCCGCACTGGGCGCCCGTGGACGGCTAAGGCCTAATCACCCGTACGGGTAGGCTCGTGCCCCTCGGTGACGACGTTTTAATGAGCAGGTGATTAAGAGCGAGCATGGCAGCACGATAAGTCCGGCTCGATACCGCAGCCTCACAGATACGCTGTCTACACGCTTGCCTTCCTAAAGAATAAAAAAAATATGTTAAAAGCCAAGACATAAGTTCTCCAACTATACATTGGTTTTCCCGCTAAGCATACGAACAGATAAATGTAATTAGTAAAATGAAAAAGACGTAATATCGCATACTTATATTAGTAGAAATGTGTACACATAAAATAATTACTGTTGTAATTTAAATTTTTAAAAAAATTAACACTAAACTTACTTATTTTGTTCATAATGAGATTAGTTGGTTTATTAAATTACCCATTCAGGGTTCCATGAATAAATTGAAATACAAGGTCTCGTTATTAAGTTATAAATAAAATAATCATAAATTATCATATCTATAAACTAAGGCATTATAAAACGAAAAATAAATTTGACTTACAATTTAGCAAGATATAGTTCATAAATCGTACACAAACTTTAACGCTTTGTGTAATAGTTTCGTATACTTCTTCTAACATTGCTTGCTTTTTAATCTAACTCATTTCATATTTAAAATAACTCAATTTATTTTTTAAATATCCGTAACGGCTATTAAAGTTAATGAAATCACTTCAATTATTTGATAAATGTAACGTTTACATTATTTAAACTGTATTAGGATTCAATTGCACACGTATGCAGCGATAAAATGTGGATACTTGTAACAAAATGGAAAAAAATACATATATGTATGTAGCAAAAAATAAAAATAAACAATTACTAATGTACACAACGGAGCAAACTGAAAAATGTTATATATAAAACAACCGTTCTTATGTACACTATATGTATTTAGTGTCAACTTGCTAAGAAATTAGCTTTATTTATTATTCTGTAAATTAAATTGGGTTGCCACAAGTAGAAAATGTTACCTGTCGAAAAAAATAGAGCGTTTCGCCAGGGCACATTGTAATTCCTTTGACAAATACAAATAAAAAAATATTATTACTAACTTTCAACGGACAATATAGTGATAAAAATTTATTTCTATTGCGAATTCATGTCTAGAAAATACAATCGTGACTTAAAAATAAACTTTTATGTTATTACCGTCGCTATTATATAAGGTTTTATAGTTCTGTGCTATTATATTTTGAGACGTCACCTTCTTAGTGAACCAACAGTTTTAGTCAAAAGCATAGATTTAGAATTAGCGCGCTGCATACCCTATATCTATCCTATACTCGACGCTCTTACGGTGAAGGAAAACATCTTGAGGAAACCTGCGCACGCCTGCGAAGAGATTCAAAGGTCGTGCGTGAAGTCGGCCAATCTGCACTGGGCCCGCGTGGACGACTATATCCTAAAACAACCTTACGAGTGGGCTCGTGCCCTCGTGGGGACGTTTAATGAGCTGATGATGATATCCTATATCTATGGTCAAACAAAATACCAAAAATACAGGTAGATTTTTATTCACATGATACATTACATTACAATGGTTACAATAACTTTTTTTTGTTGTTGGCTTTCTTTAAAATGTGTATGTACAATGTTATGTAGTGTGTTCGTTTTGTCAAATAAAGCTTTTTTCGTTCCTTCATTACAGAGCTATCACTTAATAAAATAATGATAATAAGTGTCATCATTGCAGCTTAATATGGCATAAACAATAGATTTAGTTTTGATTTTTCCAACCATATCTTTTCTTTTGTTTTTCCCGTCACACGAGTTACGTCACAAAAAAACATTGCCATTCTAACCTCAACTCCCGTAACAAGCGTCCGGATTGTTCACATGCAAAACAAACAACGGGGATAATTTCCAATTAAAAAGTTTGGTGGAAAAAGCCGAGCCACATGTCACCTTGTCGCGGCCGTGTCGGCAACATTCCATTAAACAATCCCCGGAACAGGTGTCGCTAATTCGAGTTAGCCGGGATGACAATGTGGGGATTTTTGCGTACGAAGTACTTACTCGGTACAAACGGTCGATTCTGGTCTCCAATTCTGCTAATTTTAAAATGCGCTTTTATCAGAAATTTAGCGGGGGTGGATTTAATTAAATACTGATACGAACTGCGTCCATGGTGTAGTATCCGCAACGCGTATCCGCGTTGAGTTTAGATTGCTTTTGATCCGTAGATCGTGGGTTCCCAATTTCCAATAGTAGAAGATCGTTTGTGCCATTTCATTTCCCATCGACTTATAAAACGCCGTGAACCTGCCTCACCCTCTCTATTCAACCTATCGCAGTCTACTGCTGGACATAGGTATCCCCCATTTTACGCCAGATATACCGGTCCTCCACTTTTCTCATCGAGCCTCCACCAGCGACCTTTCGCAAGTCGTCGGTCCATCGGTCCGGGCTCCTATGCTACGCTTGCCAAGACGCGGATTCCGTTCCAGAACTGGTCCACTCCAACGGCCATCGGCCCTGCGACAAACGTGACCAGCCCACTGCCACTTGAACTTGCTGATCCGGCGGGCTATGTCAGTAACTTTAGTTCACTTACGGATTAGATCATTTCTGATCTTTTCCCTAATAGAGACCCCCAGCATAGCTCGCTCCATTGCGCGTTGAGTGACTTTGAACTTGTGAACCAATCCCCGCAGTCAGTGTCTAAAAAAACCACTGCCTATCGTGCACTTTTGGGATCTCTTAGAAGTATAACAAATAAAAGACCAATTTAGAGGTGACAAATTATATTTTAATAAAGTTCTGCCGTGGTCTAATGTGTTACGAGAAAACTCTCAACATCGCGATTTAGATTCACGGGTACAACGCCATCTAGATAATAATAATCAAATCGGCTTATACATATCGCCCACCAAGGACCCTTAAAGGTCCTTCACAATAAACAAAACAATTATTATTATTATTAAGTAATTATAACATAGTATCGCCCACCGTTATATATCATAGGTAATAAGCCCCTTTGCTGAAACTAAAACATATCATTCAATAATTTTAACAATCATAACAATACAACCTTAAAAATAAAAACTGATTCTGCAATGGGAAGAAGACAAATCTTTGTAATTGGCCGTACCAGGATACCATTTTTACCTTTAAAGTTACAACCCTCACTATGTTATCCTTGCCAGGATGGGTCGCAATCACCCTGCCATAAAACCAATACCCAGCACGTAACTTATCTTCTATCAATACCAAACATTACAATCTATTTGGCGGTAAGTTATCCGCTTTACCAAAAGGAAAATGGCCAAGTTTTAAAACTGACGAACTATCGTCATGATTGCGGTTCCAGGTAAGTCCTACATTATTTATTTCAACTCTCTTTGTCTCAATACTATTTACATAACCTTGTCGTATTTCATTATTCTTGCTTTCTTCTTTCATTGTTTTTGATGACTCTTTATAATTAATAGTAAATTGTTGTTTATAAATCCTTCCTTTATCATAAAACTTTTTCTTTTTTGGAAATAGCTGAATACCTTGATCTACAGTTTTACATTCTGTCATGAGACTGTCCATATGGACATCTGTTAACACCTGAGCTATCTCTGGACAATGTTGACTACTCGTATGATTCAAAGATATTTGTTGTAAGCTCTTGACCGCGAGGTAAGGTGCCTTAATTTGAATATCATCAACCTTTGCTCTTTCCACATTATGATCCATGCCAATATTCTCATTACTAACCTCTTTGTAGTTTTGTTTCAGGTCACCGTTCTTCAGTCTCCGTTCTAATGTACACAAACCTTTTTCAGCCATCTGCAGAGTGTTCACCACATCAATATCTTCTTCTTTTACAGGAAAACGAACAACATACTTGTCGATGTCATCACTTCGTATAGTTACAACTTCGGGTTCTCTGTAAGCTCTTTGTCTTTCAGTGTTCTTTCCTGACAACAACGGCATCCCATCTTCAAACTTAGCAAACTTCTTAATAGAGTAATTATTTTGTATATTACAGTGCAAGACATTTATACTTTCTTGAGGTTGGCATCCATCAATAGCACCAGAGAGTATCCAACCAAAAGACGTACACTGTGCCAGTGGTGAACCGCGTGGGCCCTTCATGACACCATCTTGAATTATCTGACCATACACTTCCGAACCCAACAACATATGAATACCATTGGATGTGTAATAGCTCGGATCTGCAAGAACGATATCATCGAGTTCCTTCCATTCCTCTGTTGTTATCTTATGAGTAGGTAACAGCGAAGTGATGGACTCTAGTACATGTGCCATCACGGTAATAACAATATCTTTATTAACCCGAGATGATATTTTTATTTCAACCATAGCCCTTGAAATAACTCCACTGTGGCCACCTACACCCATTATTTGTCCCTTAACAGGTATCTTTTTCAATCCCAATAATTGGACTATAGCCTCGGTTACAAAAGATAACTGAGATCCCTGATCCAACAATGTACGAATAGTATAAATTTGCCCGCCTTTCGATACACTGTTTACTAGCGCCGTCGCTAGCAAAACCTGGCTATAACCTAAATTGTGTCTTGTGGATGCACATGAAACTACCTTATTTACATCCTCATGTTGATCACAATTAACCTCCCCGGTTCGGGGCTCATGAGGCTCGTCACTTTTAGCAATAGTAGGATGCAAGAGAACGTGGTGCCTTTTCCTACAAATGCGACACTTATAATTGCTGTGACAAAACTTGGCAGAGTGATTGTTTCCCAAACAACAATAGCAAATGTTATTTGCACCAACAAATTCGCGACGTATATCAACCGAACAATCAATAAAGCCTTTACAATTACCAAGTTTATGTTCCTCCTTACAAAATGGACAGTTCAATTTAGCAACATGCATAGTTTTTATTGTATTTACAGGAAATCGTACACAAGTATTTCTATTCATGGGCTTGGAATCGGAATCAAGAAACTCAAGGGCACGATAACGATTTTTAAGGAATTCTTCGAATTGTTTAAACGTTGGCAGTTCATCAAATTTAGTGTTCATAGCTGTGAATTCCCATTGCCTTCTCGATTCCGGATCCAACTTTAAAGATATCAAGTGAATCATCAGCACATCCCATGACCTAGTGTCTATACCAATATTAGAGAGAGCAGCCAAGCAGTCATTAGTTGTGTCCATCAAATCCTTTAAACCACTAGCCGACTCATTAACAACGTTCTTTTGACCCAGTAATCTTTTTAATAAATGATGACAAATATATCTCTTATTATTATATCGATCCGCAAGCAAACTCCAACATCTGTCATAATTGTTATCAGTAATAGGAATGTTGCTAATAAGCTGCTCAGCTTCCCCTTGTAAATACCCTTTAAGATACAATAACTTTTGTGCGTCTCCTAAACTGCTGTTTTCATGGATTAAAGACTGGAACAAATCTCGGAATGTATTCCATTCTGAGTATTTACCCGTGAAAACAGGAATATTTACTTTTGGTAGTTTAATATTTTCTGTTGAATTTGAATGACCTTTAGACTCCAATTGATTATCTACATATTTTGTTAATAATTCCTCATCATCGGCTCCTCGGCCTTACTATACAAGTCATTTTTAACATAATGAGTTTCAGCTTACTTATCCTGAACACCTTCCGACCGCATCAATTCCTTATGTCCGGCAGAAATTCAAACCAATCTGTTCAAGAAGCTCTAACTTCCCTTCAATATATTCCTTTGTTAACCGCTCTTTAGGACTCTTTTTGAAATTCTCTTTAGCCTTACCTAGACGTGTATAAAGTTCTAATTGAAAATTCATTAATGCCTGCATTGTAAAAATATTCTAAAACCGTTTACAAAGATAAAATATAAATAATAAAATCCAAAATTTTTCTAAGTATTTTAAGACTAAATACCGCTTGAAAATCGGGCATAGGTTCCCCGTAGTAACCGTTTTTTATAAATTATTCTAAGTCTAAAAACTACGAAAATAATTCTATCTCAATGTAAACAAACAACAAAATTTAAAGTTAAACTACTCTTGTAAATAGGGTTCAAATTCTTCACTCTTCCAAACGAAATCCAAAACTTCTTATCAATGAAAATTATAAAGTACTCACAGTTTTTTCGTTTCACTCACACATACACTATAGACGACTGTAATCCGTTTCTCTCCTACATCCGCAATCCAGTCAGCAGTTGTCTCCTGACTCCACCATGGGGCGCCACCACTGCGCTCCTCGTCTTCTCACCTGACAGCTCCAATGCTGTCCTTCTGATCAGTCCTGTTTACGACAGCGATCCACTGTCCAGGATGTCACCTCTTCCTCCAAAAAATGCACAACGATGGCGTAGTACACCAGCACTAGTGCATCAACAGAAACGTCAGTTTCCAATATCCGGCAAAATCGAAGGACCATAGAAAAACCACTGCCTATCGTGCACTTTTGGGATCTATTATAAGTATACCAAATAAAAGACCAATTTAGAGGTGACAAATCATATTTTAATAAAGTTCTGCCGTGGTCTAATGTGTTACGAGAAAACTCTCAACATCGCGATTTAGATTCACGGGTACAACGCCATCTAGATAATAATAATCAATCGGCTATACAATTATATTCATATGAGTTAGGATTATTTAAAAATATTAAATCTAGGTACTTAATGATCATCTATTATGAATCCTCGCATCGGCATCATTCACCGGGATGTCTAATAGGTACAATAACCTAGAATAACTTTCATCATTAAAACCTCCTCCCCCATAGGCATTTCTCTGAATTGGAGTGCAATAAAGATTAAGCAATAACAAGCAAACAAGATACTCAACAAATAAAACTTCCCAATGCTGGAAATTTTCATTAAATAACAATCCACAGAGACATTCCGAAAATTCACCTCTTACAAACCAATATCGGCATTTATTTTAAAATAGCATCATTTTGTCGAACTGTTGGAGTGATAATTGCGCCAAAAAAATGCAATTGAGTGTTTGTGGGTGCTGGTTGACAAATGTACAATCATGTTTAATTTAAAGTGTTATTTATATAGAATGAACCGTGTCATCACTAGCGTATTTTCATAACATTTTGTCCTGTATTAATCAATTTTATTTAATTTTTACTACTTTTTTCCGCGTTCCTGTTAGATAATATCTACTATTAAGTAATATATAATTGCAGCTCGTAACTGATAAGTTATTGTGTTATGTAAACGATCTTAACGAAAATGCACAATAAATAAAAGCGAAACACGAAATTGCCTCCCATAAATAAATTGGGGGATAATTGATTCAAGCGCAAATTGGCACCATAGATCATCTTGTCAATTAGAATTTTTATTAATGAGTTTTATGAAAGGGATTCGTTTTAATCTTGTATGTATTCTAGACTCTTACCGAAAATAATATAAGGTACTAGTATTTATTATTTTCAAATATCAGGAATGTAAATGGCCTCCAACATAATGGCACGGTGAAACTGTAGAGTTCACCAGAGGTTATTAGTTATAAGTCCTTTGGAAAAAGTATCAAACTTTTTTCATGAGACGATTATACAAAAAATAAAAAACGATGGAAGTGAGAGCTTCTTACATAAAGTAACCTAATTCATCAATGGGACTGCACGTATAACTTAAATTGAGGCCCTGACGGCTGCCTTTGATGTACTTGCAAACCGTAACCCCCCAGTCAAATGTTTTTCTTGCCAAATAACGAGGTTCCGAATGCATTTCTAAGCGGTAAAACATCTATTAACGATAAAGATAAGCTAACGT